>JAWWMP010000011.1:2419494-2432051 GCA_035047865.1 Dendrocincla tyrannina | reverse complement strand
GGAGGTGCCCAAGGCAGGACTGGCCGTGGCACTCAGAGCTCTGGGCTGGGGGACAAGGTGGGCATCGGGCACAGGGGAGACAAGGTGGGCATCGGGCACAGGTGGGACAAGGTGGGCTCTGGGGGCTGGCAGGGCTTTTCCAGCCACGGGGATCCCATGAAATCCATTTAAACCCATTGAGCAACTAAAACCAGGCGATGCTCAGCACTGCAGCTGAGCAAACTGCTACCAATTTACTGTAAATCCCTCCTCCCCCTCCTCCTTTGTGCAGATTATCTGGAAACAGATGGGAAAGGCAACCAAACAAACACGAACTGCATAATTTTTGAAGGTCAAGAAATACCAGGTGAGAACCCACAAGGTAAATGTTGAGGCAGCTTTGAATGAGCTCCTTGATCAAACAGCACAGGTCAGGGGTGACCAGGAGCACGTTGGGCTGGATCCCCCAGGAATACCCTCACTCTCTCTCTCTACAAAGATTTTTATGAATGCACATCTATTACATTAGCAAAAAATATTTGTGTTTGGCTTCAAATGAAGGGTTTTTTTCCCACAGCATTTTCCCAGATGGGTGATTAAAATAAACCTCTAGTGTTTAGAAATCTCACCACAACACTCAAACAACTTTTGTGCAGGGAAGAAATAAAAAGAGGCATCTGATTCCTTTTGGTTCTCAGCAGCTGAGGTGATTTGTCATCTGTAAAGCATGATGATAAAACACCATGATCACACAGGTCTTCAAAACATAACTTTCAAAGCGCTCTTCAGAGTGTACTTTGATCAAAATGTTTACAAAGCAGGAGCTTTACAAGAGGTTCAAGAGCATCAATCTTGATTAGGGTTATTTACCAACACAGCAGTAGTAGGGGATACACCTATGGAGCTGCACTTCCAAGCCAGCCACTAAATACCTACAGTTTTTGTGTTGTTCTCAAAAAAATAGAGTTTTCATTAAACTCAGAAGACAAAAGACAACTTGTGAGGCTTCTAAACTTATTTCTAAGGAAAGCCTGAAATTATAAGCAGACATAGATAAAAGGTTAGGGGGAAAGGATGTGTAATTCCCGTGGACTTTTCTGTGCAAAAATACAGGAAAAAGAGTAATACTCAATGCCAAAAACATACAGAACAGCAAATTACAGAATCATTATGGTTGGGAAAGACCTCCAAGATCATCAAGTCCAACCTTCAACCCACTACACCATACCACAAAGTGCCACATCTACTTGTTTTTTGAACACTTCCAGGGCTGGTGACTCCACCACTGCCCTGAGCAACCTGTTCCAGTGCTTAACCACCCTTGCACTGGAGACATTTTCCCTCTTATCTAACCCTTCTGCAACTTGAAGCTGAAATATTAATTAGATTTATGCTTCTAACCCTTCACAGCCCTGATTTCAAATACTGCGGAATTACTAATATTTCAAGATCAGAAAAAAAAAATGATAAATAAATAAATCCCCAAACAAACACAAAAATAAAAGCTTCCAAAAAAACCACAGCCGTTTGAATTTAACTGTGATTCGGCTGGAAGACATGAAAATATGCACAGAGAGAAAACAACCAGGAACACAAACAATGAGTCAGAAGGAGAGATTTGACTACCAAACCCTCGCTGAGGATGAAGCAGCAAGGAGCAATCTAAGGCCTGATCAAAGAGGAGGCTTTGCAAGGAGATTGCACTGAGCGTGATTATTCCAGACTCTGGTGGCCACTGCAGAACCATTCACCTCAAGCATCAATATTCTGCAATTCATCTTCAGAAGGGCCAAGAAAATGAGGCAGCAGAAGTTTGTGTCCACACAGGAAACACACAAACCAAAAGTAACACACGCTCACACATGACTCCTCTGAATTCAGAAGGTAGTTCAGCTTTGCTTTCCTCCCTCCGTGGCCAATGGATTTTAGCAAGTTGCCTGGATGTAAAATGAGGGCAGAAAGGGTTTATTTAAAACACTGTGTATCTGCTCCCTACTTCAGATTGTGTTTTATGGACCTGTATGAATTTTGGGAGCAGAGCAGCAAGACAAATACTCATAATTCAGTTCTTTCTTTACTTTTTCTACTTTCCTACTACAAATCTCTCTCCTCCTTTCTACCCTCACTGCAGGCTTAGGTTGACAGCCTTCTCTGCTCAGGTGTTCTGATTTAATGCAGCTGCAGCATCGCTCCTGGAACCTTTCCTTGCTTCTCCACAATCCCAACTTTCCTTTGTACTTCTGTTAGTTATTTAATTCTAATTGCAGCACCTCTGGAGTGCATTTGAGAGACACAATGTAAGAAATACTACACAAAGTAAACCCTGAGGAAGAAAATCAAGAGGAAAGAGCGTAAGAGCCCTGTGTGCTCCTGAGATGAAGCAAAAAAGGGGGAGTCATTTTATCTATGAATGTTATGTACTAACAAAAGGAAATTGTGTCTGGATTCCCCTGCCTGGACTGAAAGGATCTGTTTTCTGATAAAGAAATACAAAACTGAAAGTAGAAATAATACTTCTCCAGTTCAAATTTGATTAGTTGGAGTAAGTTATGCCTTAAGAGGTCACAGATTTCACATTTCCTGCTCTGTGTTCATCCCAGATCTCAGTACACATCCCACCACCGAGAGAGATCATGAGGGGATGAAAAGACCTCCCAGTGTCCCCAAACCACCTCAATGCCAAGGTCCCCATCCACTCCCACCTCCCCACATTTCTCTAGGATGTGTTTCCACAATGGGAGTAAAAGTCATACGATTGCAGAAGAGACAGAAGAAGTTTCACAGCAACAATAAAGGAAGGGAATAACTCAGAAAGCAGCAGAAGACCCAAGTGATGTAGAAAACTGGGTAAAATGTCCCTGGGGATATCCCAAGCCACCTGGTCACTCCTGCCAGGCCACACAAGTGCAGTGTGTGTCTGAGCACAGTTGGTGGCAGAGGACAGGGAGTCCACGTGCCCCAAAACTGGACTCTGATCTACTCATGTTACTGGTGCTACTGGAGCCCAAGCACACCTGAGAGGGCAAATACAGGCTGCTCATTTCACACAATCTGATTTTCCAAATGATTCAAAACTGAAGAAAAGTTTCATCATTTATTCTGTTTTTCTATTCCAGGAAGACGAAGCAATTTAACACATTTAGCTTTTCAGTACGATGCTGGAGGATGATCCTGCTTGAAGAGGAGCTTAGCCCAGGTGACCCACTGTGGTCCCTTCCAACCTCAACCACTCTGATTTTAGATCCTTTAGAATCCAGCTGTGACTGCGTTTCTTGTCAGCGGAGTTTTCGATGCTGCATTTGATATACGTAACTAGACATTTTGTGTTTCTCTACATTCACAGATGCCTGTTTGGTCATAAAAGTGCCAAAGACAGGAACAAAAATCATGTGCACCTGCCCAAACTATATTTTAAGAAAAAAAAATAGAAAAAGAACTTTTTCCAAAAAAACTCAGAGACATAAAAAGTTGCAGCTCTTCTCTGAATAAACTAGGATGGAAAAGAGTGAACTGGAGAGTTTTGGCCCCAGATTCTTTCCAGGCATTTCAATTTCTGCTGGGTGCAGGACTAACCTACACTTCACCAATCTGGCAAACCTGAGGCATCGTGGTTTGCTTTTTCTCTATCTGGAGTTTTTCCAGAGAACAATGAACTTTTCCTGTGCAAACTGAGTTCACAGGGGCAAGAGAGGCTTTGAAAAATCTATTCCTGCCTTGGCACCAACAATCCCCCTTCTTTCCCACAGGGATGCTGCTTTAACTTCATGACCTTTTTCTCCCAAGTCAGTATGGGCTGCCATAAAGCAGCTTGTCCTTTTACTAAAGATATCAGGAAGAGGCAGAAAATACATACTGAAAGCACAAAGTTATAAAATAAATCATTAGTGCTGAATCTTTAGAGGGCAATAGGACTATTTCTTTACAACTTAAACTGGTTCAAAACCTTTTAAATAATTGTTATGATATCACAAATAGGCCATCCCCACTTGGAAAACTGTATCACGTTTGAGCAGTTTGACTGAAAGCAGCAGGGACACTTTTGCACCCCTGAAATCAAGAAAAATACAGTTTATATGAAAAAAGCACAGAAGCATATTGCCCTCTTCACTCCATGGGGTACTAGAAGCTGTGTTCTGCTTCCAACAATTTAAACTTTTATATTTAACTATTTTCAGGTTGCAACATTTGTGGTTTCTCCCCCACCCCACGACATGTGCCACCGAAACGCAGGCACACCGAGGTGAAACTCCTGTGCAGAGCTGGATGAAACATGTACAGACTCTAGAGGGAGTTCTAACTTTGCCAGATATTTCCCCTTCCAGACTTTTATTCAGGAGTTCACAACAAAATAAACAAAGAGCAGCAGAAACAGGCAAACTTTCTTGGGGGTGTCTGCTTTTCCCCCCCCTCCTCTGTTCCTGGGCACAGTGGGACCTGCCTGGCACAGAGATCTGCTTTCTGAGGAGTCACAGACTTCAGTTTTCTTTCTCACTTGATGGTGATGGAGAGGAAATCTTAATTTTCAGTTGTTCTTGAGTGACTCTGGTGCACCTTCAGAGTGAATTTTTCACCAGGTCATGCAGTATCTCAGAGACCTGTGATATTTAAAGAGGATGAACTACACTCAGCCAGCCACTCTTTAAATACTGAAGAAAATAAAGACATGGCAAAGGTATTTTCACCAACATCCCTTACCTGCTCTCTAACTCAGCAATGCTGCCTGGGCACTCCTCTTGCCAGATTAAGAGCTCACAAATATAGCACTGACTGCTGGATACCAAGAAGCCAAAAATAAAATAAAATCAAAGGCAATATGTCTCCAGTGTTTCTTTCTATTGAAGGTAAGTTTAAGCAATCTAATATTGCAATATTTTTCTGCTTTGAGGCACAGCGTCCTGGCAGCTCACCTGAGCTGAGGAAATTCATAACAACTGGAATAAAGGCTGGCAATCCTTTATTCCTGCACTGTCCTGTTAATCTAACACCTGCTTTCACTTTTGGTATTAATTAGTCTTTCAAAAACAGATGAAAACTCGGCCCTTCCAGTGAGCAAAAACACAACAAAGCCCACAAACACACACATTCCTCAGGGAAGTTTTCTACCTGTCTAAATATTCTTTCACACACACACGAGGTATTTACATTTAAATTTCTTCTCAGAGGATGATGTGGCACGTTGCAGGAACATAAACTATCTGTAGAGAAACTTGGATGACTTCTAAAATCTATATATTTACTTCTATCTTCCATATGTTGCCAGGGAAGAAAGAGGTACACTTAAGGCAGCTGTCTGCCTCTCAGCCTTCTTCCCTCCCTTCTACAGGGTTTTATTTTGCTACAGTGGCACCAGAATCTATAAAAAAATACATATATATAACATCTCTGAACCACAGCTGCCCCCTGACCACTCAGTGGTTTCATTTTCAGCAGTAAAACCAGTCAAAACTGAGACATTGCAGCAATGAGAAAGGGGGGAAAAAAGTAAACTGCATTTAAGTGATTTCTGAAGGAGCAGAAAAAAAAAAAAGTGTGTGAAGACAGATCCTCCTTATTTTTAAAGTGCTCTTTCATCCTATTTCCCAAAGTTGACTCTATTTCAAGTCAGTACTGCAGGATGGAACTCGGCTGAGTTGGGAGATCCTTTGAGGCAGCAGAACCTGCCAGCGTTCGCCTGCTGAACCTACAGAGAGTGCTCGAGTCTCTGCCATTCCTCTATTCCACTTTGTGGAGCAGTGGATAATCAGAAAAGGACCTACCATCCAAATTTCAGGGCTTTTCAGAGGTGATTTTCCCCTGAAGGAATGTGAGAGGCAGCACAGAAGTCTGGAGGAGGAACTCCAGCTCTCCCATCTCTTTGCTCTTTCCATGTTTTCAAGCCACCTCTTCAGCATCCAGAAATTAAGTGTTTGTACAAAGAGCGTTTCTTTCCCCTCAGTATTGATTTAGAACCATATTTTATTATAGGCTCTGAATAGCAGGGTGCAAAATAAAACCCCCATTTTACTCCTGTCAAAAAGAAGCAAGGAAATAATGGGCTGGCTGGAAATGTGTATTCCCCAAACGCTGCTGCTCGTGGACAGAGGCTCACACCGAAGTGAGCCCCGTGTAGGAAACGGCCTATTTGTGTAAATATGGCTATTTATACACTTGGTGGCTGCTCAGGAGCTGAAATATCAACTCTTAACTCCACATCACAAGCTTTTTGTTGCTGCTGGCACAGACTATGACAGGAGGAAAGATTTTGAGGGAACTGCAAGGCTGGAAGTCAATGCTCCACACAAGGGAAAGGGAAGTTGTTTGAGCAGAGGGATATTGGCATGAACAACCATCACAGGGCTGAGAGGGAGGGAAGAGTATCAGTAAAAATATCAGTAACCAATCAGTGACACAAACAAACAAAATTCATTAGGGCTTCATTTTTGGGGAGAAAGGTATGGTGAGGTCACATCTCAAATCCTGCATCCAGTTTTGGACCCCTCACTGCAAGGAACACATGGAGGGGCTGGAGTGTGTCCAGGGAAGGGAACAGGGCTGGGGAAGGGGCTGGAGAATCAGCCCTGGGAGGAGTGGCTGAAGGAGCTGGGAATGTTTTCCCAGGAGAAAAGGAGGCTCAGGCTGGACCTTCTTCTCTCTATGACTCCAAGGAGTGTGTATCAAGTGGGGGGTCAGTCTCTTCTCCCAAACAACAAGCAACAGGACAAGAGGAAATGGCCTCAAGCTGTGCCAGGAAAGGTTCAGGTTGGACATCAAGAGGAATTTCTCCCTGGAAAGGGTGGTCAGGCCTTGGAAGGCGCTGGCCAGGGAGGTTTGGAGTTCCCACCCCTGGAGATGTCTAAGGGAGGACTGGATGTGGCACTCAGTGCTCTGGGTTGGGGGACAAGTTGGGGGTCACAGGCTGGACTCGATGATTTTGAAGGTCTTTTCCAACTTTAAAGATTCTCTAAAGGTAGTTTTCCTGCTCAGAGCTGCGTTTGATAATGTTCCATGAACACCATTAGCACTTGTACCTTCATGTGCAAAACCATCAAGATCCAATAACACCCAAGCAGGTGCCCTGTTCAATAGCTGAGCAAATCAAACAGGCCATGACAAAATCCCAAGTTTTTAAACCGAGATCAGATTCGCACGTGTGGTTTGGGTTGGTTGGACATACCTGCGGGACAACAGGTCACCTTGGCTCTCTCTGAAGAGGATCACAATTGCACCCGAGCTCCAACCTCCATTGCACTGTGCTACAAACCCAGCTCTCTGGCTGCCCACAACTGCACTGTAACATTTCTGATCTCTCACAGTGCTGAGGAAAGAGCGAGTTTTAATTTCCCCTTGATTTTTACAATCATTTTGAAGTAAATGATACTTGCACTTCAATTGTTTTACAGTTATAAGTCAGTGCATCTCAGTGACCACTGATCCAATCTGTATCATTTATGGCTTGTTATGAGACACTGATGGCTGTTTAATATGTCCTAAACATAACCTTGAGACAACAGGAGCTCAAAGCATTTCATAATTATATTCCTCAGTAGGAAGCAAGTTCCACAGCTGACATATGGAAAGACCAAACTGTTCTTCCGTTCAAAATAAACAAAACCATTCCTATTCTTTCAACTGTGCTTCACTGAAAAGCACTCCAGGACGTTCTGAAGAGCACTTTGTAATTCCCTCCCTACTTTTAAAAGCACCCAGGAGGGATAGAGAAGTACAGAAGTACAGCTGGAGGGAGGCCACAGTAAGGAAAACCTCAGCATCCTAAAGACACCCGTGACTTATAATCACATCACAATTACTACCCAGCATGGTGGGAGTGGGGAAAATAATTCAGCAGGTCAGATGAGCCCAAAAAATACTTTATCACCATCTCCCAGCAACAACCTTCCTGAACCTCCATCAGCTAAAGAGCTCCAAACGATTTTAGCAGACATTGACCCTTCAAGAAGTGCTAAACCTTTAGTGTAAAACCCAACTGGCTGTTTGTCATGCAGATCTACTGAGCTGCTTCTAAAGGTTTCATCAATAAATGGATAGTTGCGGCTCAAACACCATAAAGGACAAATCTCAGCAGTTCCCTTTGGTTGGGATGCAAGAGAGAAATACCAAGACTTGCTTATGCAGGGATGGTTATAAATAAGGAAAACTGCCTCCCAGCTTCTCCCCCAAGCTTACACTCAAGCCTTAATTCTTGGGTTGTCTCTTGTGGAGGAGCAGGCAAAAATCCCTAAAAAAGGAGCTGTAGAAGCCAGACAGATTTACAGAGCGAGCAGCCAGTTGTCAGCGGAAAAGTCATCAGCTTTCTCATTAGTCTGCCTTCATCGAGGAGAAATAAAGAAAAAAAAGAAAGAGAAAGCAAAATCCAGCACCCCTGACAAAGTTTTAGCAACAGTGGTTAAGATTAAAGCTAACCTCCAAACCCTGCCAGCCTCTGAAATACAGACTTTTATTCCTAAGGTGGCCTCTCATCCTATTTCCCACGCTTTACTGTTGTCCAAATCAGCATTGCAAAAGACATCTCTGCGCAACTTAAGAGGATTTGGGGGACATCAGAAATACTCTGAACATCCGCATTAGGCTGCTAAACCCGCGCCAAGTGCAGGGGATTTCTTCCCTGCTTTCCTGCTCCCTTCCATGGTAAAGCTGAGGGAAAGGTTCAGGGCCATTTAGCACCTGAGTACCAGTCCATGTGCTGATAAACTCAGCCTTGGATTAGCAGAGATCCCAACATTTTTAGGGAGATGGAAACCACCGTGAAAGGTAGTTGCAAAAAAAAGAAAAAAAAATAAAATAAAAAAATAAAGCCTAAGCAGAAGATCACCTGCTGAGAGTCTTGGGGGGAGAATCCCAAGGGTCTGGAAACTTGCTCTTTAAGAGAGTCAAATAAGAACGGAATAAGGAGCTCAAAAGGTTGTTCAAAGAAGAACAAGAGCGACTCTGAAGGGTCCCTTCGAGCTCGAGATACTCTGATTTCCACCTCTTTTGCAAGACTGCCGAAAACACGCAGAAGTTGAGAGGGAGGAGATGCAAACAAAACACCCAAGGTAAAAGCTGTCCTCTCTAGCTGCGTCTGCCACCTCAGCAGATGGACAGAGCACTCCGTCAGACTGTTCACATCTCTCCAGAATCTCAGGAGAAGCAAAGGAAACCCAGGAGAAGGAAAGGAAATCCCGGGTTCCACCCTGAGGGATTCACTTACCCAACCTGCCTTCAAGGCTACACAGAGCCTTCTTTTCAGGCAAATGCAAAGAACTGGCAAAAAGAAAAAACAAAGAAGCAAACAAATAAAACCAGAAAATCAAAAAAGTAAATAAATAAACAAATGTCAAGAGGATGTTCAAATAGCAGGTTTTGTGAGTTTGTGAGGAAAAGAGGAGCCTCAGCCCAGCCTGCCTCAGGTCCAGCCAGATAAAAATCACCATGGTGAGGAGCATCTACCTCTGCACACACTCCCGAGTTCTGTAGTTTAAAATATGAGGCAGAACGTTAATGACAACTTTACCCTCCCACTGCTCACCTCTCTTGGGCAGCTCAATATTAACACAAGGTTGTTCTTCCTAGCTCATTTAGGAAGCAAGAGCTAATTTAAATCAGCAGATCCTTCAGGAGCAATCCATGTGAATAATGCTCCTAACCTGTTTTCATACAGCACCAGTGACTTATTTCGGCTTCCAGGGTGGTTTTAGGGGGTCTGCAAGGGGCGCTGTGTTACCTTCCCTGCCTGGGAACAGCGTGGTACTCCCAGCCCCTCCTGCTCGGGGGTTTTATTGACTTGTTGTGCTCCACTTCCCCGACAGGCGCTCCTGGGCGTGGGAGGGAGCCCAGACACTCCACATAATGCCTTCTAACATCTTCCCACTCAGGCCTCCTCAGAGATGCTTTCCCTTCATTTGTCCTTTTCACATGAGCCTGCTGTTCTTTTTCTTTCCCTGCACGAAGGCGAGACACCTGATGAGGCAGGAGCTGCAATGGGAACACGCCGCAGGCTCACATGGGAACAGCGCTGTTCCCACTGCAGCATCTCCTTACTTATTTCATTTTGTTGTACTAATCCCACTGGGGTTCCTAACACCCCCAAAACAGGGGGTGACACCCTCTCTGAGCAAGGCTGGGGACACCAGCAGCCCTCACCTCACCTTACCAGGGTGCACCTTCTACCCTCGGTTCCCTTGGAATGTGCAGCTTCTCCCTGTGGAGGCTCGGCTGGTCCTCAGGGAACATCGCTCCTCTGCTCCCGGGATGGGAGGCACCTCAGGGAGGGAATGGCCCTCAATGAGTTCATTAAAGGATCCAACAACCCAACCCCTTCCCTTTTCCTTCCTCCTTCTGCTATTGGGACACAGTCATCCTGATCTTTGCCAGCCCTTTTTCCAGACAATATTCCATTGAAATACATCAGGAGCCAAGATTAACAACACCTTATCTATTTTCCTCTTCTTGCTATTATACAAATCCCTTTACAAGAGCACTGGAAAGAGACTTCTGAGAAGGGCCTGGAGTGAGAGAACAAGGGGAATGGCTCCCCACTGCCAGAGGGCAGGGTTAGATGGGATATTAGGAAGGAATTCCTGACTGGGAGGGTGGGCAGGCCCTGGCACTGGGTGCCCAGAGAAGCTGTGGCTCCCCCTGGATCCCTGAAAGTGTCCAAGGCCAGGTGCCTTCCAACCCAAACCATTCCACGATGCTACGGAGATCAGACACCACAGACACCAGGACAAGGCTGAAGTGCACTCAGAGCTCTTGGTGTCACCACAGCTATAGCTGCTCAGCCACTCCAGTCATTCCAAAAGCCAGTTAGAAGCTGTGAACTGGCTCCCTGTTTGGTGACACAGAGATTGAATTTGTCTTTGTGGCTGAGAACTGCTGTGGGGCTCCCCAAACCACCAGCACACAGAGAGATGACTGTCCCAGGGGACGGCAGGAGACATCACACGTGTAGGCAACATTCCCTTCATGCCAAACCCAAGCCTATTCTGCTGAAGTACCTTGATCTCCAACCCAATATATCACCCAGGCAGCCCTCGGGGGCTGATGGTCACTGCAGGGAGCTCAGCCTAAAACCCAGCTAAAAGAGCAAGGCTTCAGTTCCACTTTTCCTGCCCTTTTTTCCAAAGCCTCCTCCCAGCTACAAACATTACCATCACCCTGACATTGTTCTTTCTTCTGCCAGTGCCCAGGTCAGGATGAGGCGTTGTTAGGGCAGACTCTTTTCCCACCACAGTGCACAAATCCTAAATCACAAGGAATTGTTTTGCCTCTGGGCTGGCCTAGGACTGAGAAGCACCAAAAGTGTTTTTGAGACACCTTCCCCTGCCTCATTCCTTTAGCAGCTTCACATGAAGTGCAAGTGAACACTGAATTTTGCTTGTGTAACATTTCAGCTGGTCAGGAATAACCTGTGAAAAGCAGGGCTGGACAGAGGGGAAGAAAGACAGACTATTTTCCTTTTCCTGCAAGCTACACGTAATATTGTGACCAAATGATTTCTGCTCTCGTTAGATCCCAAGCAGTGTGTAAAAGGGTCAGGAGCTGACATTTTCCAAGCACAGCAGCACTGACCACTTTATCTTCAGAGGGACTCGAGGCAGATTGCTGTGCAATTTAGTTACCTTGGTAACATCAGACAGCTCGGAGACTTGCAAATAGTTATGTCACCTTGCCAATCTGCCTCTCCACCTCCCAGGAATGCAGAACAAGCAATCAATTACAGGGACATCACTCAAATTCATTGCCCTTGCATTGCAGAAAACCAGCACTGCTTCGCTTATGGAATTAGCTTCATTCCAGTGGGAATTCCCACAGATCTGTGTAGGATTCTTTTTTTCTTTTTCAGTTTAAAAAAAAAAAATAAGTCTGAAAAGACCTGGCTATTTGCTACTTCTGTTCCTTCTGAAGCCATTCTGCATAAGTGATATGACATGATTGTCCTGATTTCCTTAATATTATATATACTTATTTTTCAGTCAGGAATTATATACTGAAGCAACAGGGTTTGGAATAATAGAAACTAGTGAACCTTGAATATGTTAAAGACGGGAAATGTTCTTTTCATAGGTATCACAAGCTATGGATGATGATGAAAAACAAGCCTAATATTCATTGCTCTGCAAGCCAAAAGAAGCCTGAAAGAAGCTTCTTAAAAATTCTCTTCCTAAAGAAAAAAAAAAAAGCCACTCCATTATAAATGTAAAAAGAAACCAGTTAAAGGGAAACTTGGCCTGAAATAGAGATATATACAAATTGTCTTTATTCCTTTCTAAACAGCAGAAAGAGACAAAATGTCTAAAATTGTCAGCTGGTGCCTTAAATCAGGTGTGAGGATGGTACTGGAGATCTCAGGAGGGTTTTGCTGTGACCATCAAGACCTTTTTTTTAACTCCATAACTTCCATTACAGTAAACACCAGAAAACTTGGATACCTGTTATCCAGGTGACCATCCTGTGTATTAGTTTAAAACATTAATAGAATCATGGAACAGCTTGGGTTGGAAGGGACCTTAAAGCTCATCTCATCCCACCCCCTGCCATGGGCAGGGACACCTTCCTCTAGCCCAGGTTGCTCCAAGCCCTGTCCAACCTGGCCTTGGACA
>JAWWMP010000011.1:2377024-2414350 GCA_035047865.1 Dendrocincla tyrannina | reverse complement strand
CTGGGAGGGTGGGCAGGCCCTGGCACAGGGTGCCCAGAGAAGCTGGGGCTGCCCCTGGATCCCTGGGAGTGTCCAAGACCAGGTTGGATGGGGCTTGGAGGAACCTGGGCTGGTGGGAGGTGTCCCTGCCCACAGCAGGGGATGGAACAAAATGATCTTTAATGTCCCTCCAACCCAAACCCCTCTGTGGTTCCATGATGTAAAGGGATTTTGCAGAGGGTGCCTTGCTGTTCTCCCAGCAGCAGTTGCAGATAACCCCACCAGAGCACAGAGCAAGCACAAGATGCTTTCAGCTTTCCTAACAACACAAACACTTAAAAAGATGGAACTCAAAGTTCTTCCTCTCCTCAGGTTCAATAATGAGAGCAGAGCTGGTGTTTCGTTGAAAATACACCATTGAAAGGCCCTGGTTTTAAACAGTGTTTCTGTTTTTAAACTGAAACCATTCAAATTACTTTCCAGAACATTTTCCTAAAGAAAAATGTTCCTCTTAGCCCAGATCCTTGAAAATCCAACAAACCCATGCCATATCCCACCACCCAGCACTGACTGTGCCCAACCCTCCAGGTACCCACTTGTCCTTCTCCTTTACACTCTCCACAAGCAGCACAGCCACAAGCCAGGGACAGCAGCTTTTTAGTATCTGCCCATCACTTTCTTCCCCAAAATCTTTCAAGGATGAGAAAATGAAGGCACTTCTAAAAAGACAGAGCCTTCATTCTGCTGGAATGGGAAGTTTTCTGTACACCACTGCCGTCCTTCCTGGCAGCCCATGAGGACTTTCATGCCAAGAAGGCTTTGTTGTCACACTTAGGAATGAGCCAAATGAGAAAAGGGTAATAGTGTCTTGTTTCAGCAGGAGAAGCATCAGATGAACATTTTTACTGCTCTGTTCTTCAAGATCTGATTTTATTATTGAAAGAGCTGATAAATTCCCAACTATCTGAGACACCACTCATCCCATCTGGCCATAAAGGCAGCTTTTAACACCATGTGCAAGGAAAGTCAGTGTCTGCACTCAATTACTGCAGTCTAAACACTGAACCTGGAAATGTGGGAATCTGATGTGGGGAAGCCAATTATTTTCCTCTTGCGAGTTGATTTATATTCTAATTCAAGATGTAAACAATAATTCCAGCACTCTTTCTTCCAGAGGAAATCCAGATAACAAGATAATGCAGAGAGGATTCATTTCCTACAAGCTGTCTTTGTGTTGTTTATTGAGCTAAATAAACACGAGGGATGTGCAATACATAATCACTGAACATCTTTCTGTGGCAACATAACCGATAGTGGGGCTTTGTTCTCATTTTAAAGTAAGAATTAGAGGAATTGGTGATATGAAAAACAGGACAAAAGCCAGCTTGGAACTGGTTCTTCAGTGGAGAGTACACATGTTTTCCCACATGACCAGGTGCACCTCAGCTTTCTCATTTAGAAATTTCTAATTTCTAATATTTTAACCTAGATTAGGATTTCTAATTAGTTAAATCAGTAGTTCTGCATTTGGGTTTGCTTCGAGTTATGGCTGATAATTTGCCTTTAATTGTTATTCAGGCCAGCCACTCTTTCCCTTTCCCTATCAACACTTAATGTGTTTATACAATTAATTAGCCATTATTAAAGTCTCTACTGTAACCATCCTGGGTGCCCAGTAATTTATAATTGGAAATTCATGCTGAAAGGTGAGAGCTGCACAGCACTGAAGCTCTTTCTAGCTCTGCTGTTACCCACTGCACACAAACACACGTGGAATTATCAGAGGGCTCAAGAAGCCCAGCTATGAAGACAATCCTCTCCCATTCCTGCTGGAAAATTCTGATAAAGGCCAGTGCTGCTGGATCCCACAGATCCTTCGTATCCAGGCTCATAAGCAAGACTTTTCCTTCCTTCCACCTCCAGCTCCCCTGCCTGTGTGCCACTTGTGCTGGGGTGGAGATAGAGAGACAAGGATTTAGGGTTAGAACTTGGTCTGAGCTGGATTATCATTTTCCTCTCTCTCTGAACACACCAAGGTGCAATTCCCAACCCAACTCTGAAACAAAGCAGGGGCTTTACAGCTTGTGCACAGAGCTGTCATTCTCCACCTCATTGCTCCCTATCAGCACAGGTAATATATGAACAGATTATGGCCCTGTTTTCAGTGGGAGCAACCAGGAATTTGCAATGAAAATAGCTCTGAGTCTGATAAAACCCTTCAGATCTCTCTTGAAATGCACCTTCTGCCTCAGTTGCAGAGTCCTCCAAAGAGGCTTTGTCAAGTAAAGGACATTTGTCCTCACATAAACCCAGCAAGGAAACACCTCTATTAAAAAACTCCCAAATACTCCAAATATTCCTGCAATCCCTGAAACACAAGACTCAGTGTTTTCAAACTCTGAGGTGCTGCAGATCTTCAGTGCTTTGCAGCAAACATTTCCAGGCCAACAGTCTTCCTGGAATCCTGCAATGACTCAATTGTGATTGATAATACCAATTTGTGAGCAGAGCTGCCACCACAGCCTCCCATAGCAACAAGAGGCATCCTGTGCAGGATTTCCCACTTGTGCAGTGATTACAATAATGGGGATGAAACTGTTTAGAAAGGATTTCTAAGAGCCTGCTGGAATTTAAGGGCGTGAAGGAAAGAAAAGCCACCTTCACATTTCCAGTCCTGTTTGTAAATTGGGGCACGCTCCAAAATTGCTCCCCCGAATTTCCAATACACTTGAAACAATTAAAACCTGAGTGGGAAACTCCCACCCTTCTTAGACAGTTCATTAGTGCCCTGGCAGCTAATTGCTGAGGTCAAGAGGATCCTTCAGTGCCCATTAGATGGCAAATTCTGCTTAGTGGGCAACCACAAGTCAGCACTTTCTCTGTTTCCTGGGTTTCAGCATAGCTGCAGATCTCTCCAGCCAGAGCCATAATTCCATCCAAAAACATGCTACAACCTCAGGATATTTTCCCTAACATGGGGGATGAAAGGTCACTTTTGAGGACAGAGGATGAAACAGGAACAGAGTAGGAATTTACAAGCGAGGCTCATGTTTTGGGGTTTTTTTTAAAAAAATATATATAGCTCTTTTGTTATTATATTCTCAAGGAAGGAGCACCCTGTAAAGTTCATGTTGAAGAGAAAGGTCAGAATTTACTGTACAGAAAAGGCTCCTCTCAGAACAGAATCATCTAGTTAAAACTCTGAACTGGTCCAACTGCAAATGGGATTTCCCTGTTGCTTTTCAGTAGCATTTTTCTCCATTTCCCAGAGAAGGGCTTCTAAATACTGCAATATAACTAAGAAATCATTATCCACTCCTTCCATGAGTGGCCATAAATATTCTGGTTGCCTGGTTGGGACTGAAGCACAGCTTGCCCTGTATCAGGGCACAGCAGAAACTGAGATGAGGTGCTGATTATTTTTGTGCTGACTCCCAGCTGTGGGATCTATTACAGGGAGAAAAACCTCCCTGGAAAGCCCCTTGCCCTTCTGCTTGTGTGGACTGCAGTGCACATTTGCTGACATTTCATGTCTATCAGCACCCTCAGAGAGGTGAAACATGAATCCACAACCACAGTTTTCCCGCTCCTGGTCTGTTCTTTTGACATTGCAATGTTACATTGATTTGTTCCCAAGTCCATGGCTCAAACATGTTCACCCTGTCCCAAAGCCAGCAGGGACATCCTTGTATCCAGTGTGAGACAAAGGAGACAATAACAACCACACTGGGATGCCATTAAACAGGACAGGAACAAATAATTTGAGTTCTTTGTCAATTCCTGAAGTTTAAATTCCCTTTATCTGAAATTATTTTCCAAACTCTGAATTGTGAGACAAGAAAACTCAGAACCAGTGAAGCTGCTGTGCTGCCTGCAAAGCCAGACTGCTGCAAGATCAAGGTGACACAACCCCAACCACATCCAGCTGCAGGGAGTGACCAGCTCCCCAGGAAAACTCCTGTCCCTCCATTCCTTGTCCCAAGTCCCTCTCCAGCTCTCCTGGAGCCCCTTTAGGGTCTCTGAGGTCTCCCTGGAGCCCTGGTCTCACCCCCAGCTCTCACCCACAATAAACATACCCTGGAGTTCCACATTTCTGGAGCAAACCAAGGGGCTGTTTCCTTCCAGAGCCTGTCCAAGGAATATCAACATCTCTTGACACAGCCATCCCTGTGCCTTTGGGTTTTCCCACCACCTCCCTGACACTGCCAAAGCCATCTCAGCAGAGCCTCTGCAGCTGACACTGCAAATGGTAATTACTGGGATGAGATTCCACTGATATTGTTTAGTTAGCAGGGAGTTAGAAACATGTAAATACCGTGAAGTGCAGTCAGGGAATGCAAATTGAGGCTCCATCTGCAAACAGAGAGTCTGGCTCCTTGTAATCCTATTTATCCAGGCATTGGATAAATATAAATGAACCCTCTTGTTTAAAACTGAGTGTATTGTGTCTATTATATATCAATAAGAAATATAATAAACACTGACAAAGAAAATCCCCATCAAGCAGAAAATAGCATTGCCTGGTACTAGACAGACGAGTTTGGTGGTTGGACATTTGGTTATTTTCTGTTGTTTCTGTAGGACTTCCATAAAAAATATAAAGATAATCACACTGTCAGAAGACATTTGTGTATAAACTATCAGTAAATAGAATGTTTGAGACTGATAAAATTGATTTGCAATTAATTTCATGTAAAGATGGATCACTACACCTCAGATATAGGAAGGAATAATATGATAGAAAATCAGGAGTCAATGGGATAATCCCTTTGTGGATATTTTTTTTGTTCAGCCTGTGCAGAAGGACCTCTTGGAAAGAAAATCTGTACTGTATTGACAGTTACTATCAATAAAGCAGGCTATATTTGGATATGTGGATGAAAAACCTAGGGAAGCAAAGGGAATTTAACCCCTCCTTGTAAAAGATCATTTTTAATTCCTCTTCAACCCCTTCAAAATACTTACAAGGCTCATTTTTAACATAGCCACATGCAGACAGTCTAGCTTTAAAAACACCTTCTCAAGCTTTCTCAATGACCTGCACTTGCCAAGAATCACAGAAAGTCAAAAAGTGGTTTCCAATCCCTTTTCTAGAAGGTGGCAGCTGCCCTGTCCCTCCACCAGCAGCTGAACCTTATCATTCTCCAGGAACAATCTCATCTGCTAGACTCATTTACTCCCTCTGCTATTAAGTGGAAACACTTAAAGCTGACATTTCTAATTGTTTTAACTCAGTTTATTCAGAGGTGTTTAACATCAAGAGTGTTTTCTCAACAGGTCCTTTGGAGCTCTCCTACAGAGAGGAGTTTGCTCTCCTAAAGTAAAAATCAACAGATATCAGAACTACTCTTAGAAACTGAAGTGTTCAGAATTAACCTTTCGTTCAGGAAGAAAGAGGTCACAGACAGGACTAGATTGTAGCCACTCTAATCTTGCTAATACAAGGGAAAGAGGAGGATGTGTGGTCCTTATTGGAAGAACAGTTCTCCTCGCCACAGGAGCACGGAGCCAGCCCTGGCACAGCCACAGTTGTCCCCCTCTCGTAGACAGGGGCACAAAAATCAGTCCAGAGAGATTTAGTCCATCTCACTTCAGTGATTCTTTCTGTAAATATAATCAGATTCAAGCTGTGCCAGAAGAATTAGAGAAAAGCAAAGCATGGGAATCATTACAAGGATATTCAGGCACTCCCAGTATCTCCAGCAAGGCCAAAGAACCTGCAGTAAAATACAGTCACTTTTATGCCCTGTAAGAAGGGGTCACAAATACAGAATAAACACACAGGGCTTAGTCAGGGCTTTTACATCAGCCCAGATTTCTTCTGCTCCCCTTCTCCTAACTCTGGAGTTACCCAGTAATTTACATGCTTTAAGTTTCCATTCTCATCCACTTTCTTGAAACTGAAACTTGGGCAAGTCTTTTTTTATCCATACACACAATCATGGAATGGTTTGGGTCGGAAGGGACCTTAAAGCCCATCCAGTGCCACCCCTGTCATGGGCAGGGACACCTTCCACTGTCCCAAGGTGCTCCAATCCCCATCCAGCCTGGCCTTGGACACTTCCAGGGATATCTTTCAGCTTAGATGGGATTTCTATGAATTTGCTCTCCCCACGAGCAAGAGCAGCACCCCAACAGCTCTGCTGGCTTGCAGTATCCAAGGAATACACACCCATATATTCCTGCCAATTTCTGTAGCACTATTTTTTCAGTCTCAAGAAAACCCTCCCTTTTTATTGCAACTGCACTCACATCGAAACACAATTTTATGAAACACAACATGGTAAGAGAGTTAACTTCAGGTCCTTTTTTTTTCAGGTCACTTTTTCAGTTCATTTCTCTTTGTAGTAAAAACCTCACATCCAAACCTACCTATTGATTGATATATGTGAGCCTTCTCTTCAAGTCAATAATAGCCCTGAGCAAGAATCAGTGGCTCTTTGCTGTTATTTATACTTAAAGAGCTTTATTGAGCTAAAGTGGTGTTCAGTTTAGCCTTTCACAATTTATCATTTTATTTTTTTTAAAGAATTGTCCTTCTTAGCTGTTGGAATCTGCTTCCAACTAAATCAGACCAGAGAAAGCTTAACAAGTGAATGATAATCATAATTCAGTGTTTACAGCTCCAAACCTTGATCTCCCCCTTCTAGCAGCAAAATTTCTTACACACCCTTAAATTAGTTTTCTGTGGCACAGCAACAACCAATATGCAAGTAATAATAAAAGGAGTGTATTAAAGGGAGCACTGGATTTACGGTGTGCCCAGCAGAAATCCATCAGCTGTGATTGGGTCCCAGGCACGGTTACAAATATCATTTCACACTGTGCTGCACAGTTTCTCACCAACTTCACAAATTGCCTCACAAGACAATATAATATTGGAGGAAACAAACAGAGCTAAACTACTGAACTGATTATTTGTTCATTACTTAAGAATGCATGTTTTGGTTGGCCTAAAAAATTATGACTCAAAGCAAGTATTCCCTGCCTTGTGTCACTAATTAATTCTGCATCTTTTTTGGCATATTGTTATTACTTTATCTCAGAATCCTGGAGTTAGAACTGTAAAAAATGGACTTGGAAGGCCACACCTATATTAGTTTCCTATAAAATATTTTGTTTCATGATATTTCTCCCCTTTTTCCAGTCCAGACTACAATGATCCACAAGGTAGAGATTCCATTTTTAAGATGACAGTCTGATTTCACCTATTCCTGATTTTAAAAAGTACAATAACCTTTTGTTATGATTCTGAAGGACATTACAATGAAGAATCATGATCCACAAATTAAGAAATCTGAATTCTGAATATTTTCTATGAAAACCATCAGTGTATGAGAGAGAGGGAGATCTGATTTTCACAAGCAATGGGCAACTTCTATCTCAAATCTCAGGCATAGACCTGGAAAGCTCATTTAGGTTATCC
The DNA here is from genome assembly GCA_035047865.1 of Dendrocincla tyrannina. Taxonomy (NCBI): domain Eukaryota; kingdom Metazoa; phylum Chordata; class Aves; order Passeriformes; family Dendrocolaptidae; genus Dendrocincla; species Dendrocincla tyrannina. Next base: position 2,406,945 of record JAWWMP010000011.1, on the reverse strand, counting down.
CTTGTGAGGCTTCCAAGAGACAAGGGAGAATGTGAAGGAGGAGATCTTGGACATTTAGGGCTCCATCACTGGTGGTGCCAGCCTGAACCCCAACCCACTTCCCAACCTCTGCTCCCCTCCTGAAGCCTGACAGGGCTGGAGCACATGTAAGAACACGCAGAAACATCTGAAGGAAGCCTGGAGCCAAGAGCTGAAGCCTTTCTGAGCTGCAGGCACTTCCCACAGCGCTGGAAGCTCAGCTGAAGCAGCTGTGGCAGCCACTGGCAGTGCTCAGGATCCAAAGTCCTCAGCTACATTCCCACATCCATGCTCAGAGCGAGGCCAGTCCATTTTGTAGAGGAATCCACCCCTCCCCAAAGCCTCAGCTTTCCATCTTCCAAAGGTCGCCCCTCAATTTTGCTGCGCATTTAAAATACTTCAAAGCAACCTTGGCAGTGTTGTAAATACTTCCAAGTCTATACCCAGAACAACACTTTGCTCTTAAAAGCTACTAGGGGTTGGAAATTGCTGCTGTATATCTCAGCCTGCCAGACTACTCAATCTTAAACCCTGTTTGGGCTGGTGGTAACAAGTGTAATAATAAAGATTTGTAAAAAAAGGTGCAAAAAACCTAATGGTGAAAAACCTGCCCTCAGGGAAGTTCTTACCTACTCCTGTCAGTTTGTGTTTAGAGATCCTGGCAGTTTAAATCCTGGAAACATGATGATTTCTCCTATGCATTGTGATTTTCTGCAGTCAATCTTGATCTCCTCATTATCAAAGTGAATACCATATAATCCCCTTTCTATCATTCTAAGCTCTTGGTTTTAGAGTTGCCTAGAAATAAAAAGCTCCAAAATGTTAATTGCAAATTGTATGTGGCAAGAATTGCACTTCATTCCAGGGGTTACCTTCCCATCAAGCTGCATGTCCCCCCCTGAAAGCACCAGCAGGAGCAGCTGAGAAACCTCTCTTGCACTGTCAGTTCTTCTGTAGGACTCTGCTACTCCATTTTTTTGCTTTAATTACCCAACCCATCCTATTCCCTGCTTTCTTCTCAGGCATTTCCTATACCAATATTCCTTAATTGCCATTTTTGCCATGAGATCTTGCTGAAGAGCCAAGTCAATCAGTGCCTAGCACATGGAGAATGCAACAATGCAATAACTACTTCCACAGTATCTCCTGTTGCTGTAAAGTTAATGCCCTCTTTTAGAAGGCAGACACAGGCAAAGCAATCAGCACATTCACCAAGCCATAACCTTGCTCCAAACCCAAACCACTCTCCTCTTTTTCTCCTCTATATGCTGCAAATGGATTTTGGTCCCTGTCCAGACCATGCCACCCAGGGCTGCTCAAACAAATGGCTGTTTGTACTCAGAGTTTGAGTTTCAATAGAATACTTGAAGAAATTGGGATCATCATCTTTTTGGATTCATTTGGGGCAAACAAACAACTAAAGGATGAAGTTCCCAAAACCTGCCTGTGCTGACAACTTCAGACCTGGGATCCACTCTCAGTTTAATAAGCCAATTAAGGAAAATTAACAGTCATACCACACTTCAGGGGGCAGAAAGTAGAAACCCAAAGGGATAAACAGCAGCACAAGGGCACTTGTACTGCCCAGGAGATTATTTAGGCACTGGATGGCCTGGAAGAAAAGAGCTGACCCCTCCTGATTTCACACAGCAGGATTTTCTTTCCAAGACAGAAGAGTCAGAAATTACATCAAAACCCCCCAGGGAGGGTGGGATATTCCCCCCCCAGTTCTCTCACTGCAGTTACTCGTGTTGTGCATCATTTCAGCTCCACTGACCCCAAATCCTGCAGCACATGTTGCTCCTTGTGAAAGGCACTTTTAAATGTGAAATAAGAACATCCTCCACCAGTGCCATCAACATTGCTTCACAGAAAAATTCAGCAGAGCTCTGGGACTCACTAGTCCAGAATATCTCACTAAATATTAGGATTAAACTAGTGTAATAACTTTTAGAGGTTTTTAAAAGCTCTGACTTTCAATACCTTTATTCTTGCTCTCCAGTGATTGGATGTGCTCACTTTGTATCCATATCTAATGTGGTTTTTTGATTAGTTGATGCTCCAACAGCACCATAATCAATATCTAAATGCAAATGGCATGTTGCAAACACCCCACTGATGCTCAAGAACTTCACACATTTTATGTTAAGTACAAGGCCTGCAGATACCATTCCCTCCCTGCCTCTGATCAAAGCATGTATTCTCTTTAAAACAGGGTTCATATGTGGTGGGGGTAGAAAGGAAAAGAAAGAAGTATCCGAGTTGAGCATTTCAACAGTTAAACCACCAGAGATTTCAGTTTAGCTTTTAAAGCCACCTTCTCCAGCCCCTTCAGAATCAAGACCAGGGATGTCTCAGGGAAAGGCAGTGCCCAACAAACTGTGAATTAACAGCCATGCATTCCTACTTCTTGCTCAGGTTGCAGGTCTAGCACCTTTCCCTGCTCATTCCCTGCACTCCCAGTAAATCCTGGGGAACAGCCCATATATTGCCCAGCACAGACTCCCCCAAGCTGGTTATTGCCCCTCTGGCACGTGGCAGCTCTGAGTTTGGAGAAGTATTCCTTTACCATAAAAACACTCTCCTCAAGGCCATGTATTCCAAGCAAACAGTGTGGTAAGAGGCAGCGTTTTGTTCAGCCAATATTTCCTTTCAACAGACCAGAAAACAAAACCCCATGTTGGTGATTTGTTGGTAAAACTGGGTGTTTGTTTAAGTTCTCTTTCGCTGAGCATAGAAGTATAAAGAAATCTACATTATGCCTCACAAAAAAAATAAATAAATAAAGCTTTTGGCTGGCTTAAGCAGAGTTACAAAGTGATGTCTATTCCTTAGATGTTCTTGCTTGGCTACCCATCATCATGCCACACAGAAAGGGGCCTGACCAATTTGAGAGAATATCTGGTGGCCTAGATACCAATAATGCAACTTTAATACACACAAATTTAGGTTCAAAATGAGGCATTTTTTGAACAAGCACTGGGATTACCAGAGTCCCCTTGGGATGGGCCATGGGCAGAGTGGCAGCCCCCTGCCATGGGGGGCTTTGCTGTGCCCAGCTCTGTCACACCAGGCTTTATCCCAGCCTCTTTTCCCTATCCCTTCCCAAGGAGGGGTGATTTGAATGAGGTAATTGGAATATCTCTATGCTGCTCCAGCAGCCCCAGTCAAAGGAAGAGGAGAAAAGGATGAATCCATTTCTTTTACAGCTCTGCAATCTCAAAGCAGCAGAGTTTCAGGGCCCTGTGCTTGGAAAAGAAAGAAATGAGCATTTTATTGCTAAAGAAAGTTCTTCAGGAATCAAATGCAGCATCTGCCTTGTCTGGCAATTACTCACTGCCTGTGCCTGCCTCCCTCACTGTGGTTCTTGTGCTCTGGTTTACTTAGAGGCACAAGTTGCACCACAAAATTATTTAAGACCAGAAGAATTAAATATTGGTGGGGCTGACAACAGAAGAGCACAAAATAAATATGTCAAAAAAAAAATCAAGAGAGAACATTAGATCTTTCAAAGCCTACTTAGAAAAAAAACTACTTGGAAGGCAATTTATGTGTTAAATCAGATTTCTCACATCAGTTCTCCAACACACATACATCATAAAAGCAATAGGTTTCAAAAGCCAAAGATTCACCCTGGCTGAAAAGCCAACAGAAAAAAACAAAACCAACTTTAGTGAGTTATTTACACCCCCTTTAGCTAGAATGGAAAAGAAGAAGAGTTTGCTTTTGTTTTCCATAAGCTGCATTGAATCAAAGAACGTCCTTGGGACAAGTCTCACCTCTTACGTGACGGGAGAGTGGAGAGAAGCAAGAGTTCCTTCCTTGGTTCTGGCAGCTGGAGGGGCTGAAGAAAACAACAACAGAAACCATCAGATTCCACACTCAGAGCAAAAGGCACTTCCTGCTTTTATAAGACCCAGCAACCGGTTCCACCTGAGTGATTTCCCTCCTCTAACCACTTCCAGCTGCCCAGGGATGGAGACCCTGTCTTTTCCTCATTAAGGTACTAATTATGATCCAGTGGGTTGATGGTGCACACCTTCTCCTGGTCAGCATCGGGACCAGTGAGGGCACTGAGGGCTCTGCTGCCTGTGTGGGGCAGGTCACCCAGAGAAGCTGGGGCTGCCCCTGGATCCCTGGGAGTGTCCAAGGTCAGGTTGGAGGGGGCTTGGAGCAACCTGGGCTGGTGGGAGGTGTCCCTGCCCATGGCAGGGGTGGAACTGAACGATGCTTAATGTTCCTCCCAACCCAACCCATTCTCTGCTTTCTATGAAAACCATGTCTGCAGACTCCACCAGCTGGCTGGTACCTTTCTAAACAACCCAAACAGCCAAACATGATTGTCTTGGAGCTTCCCATCCTTGGCAAAGTGCTGCTTTCCCCAGGGCCAGCAATCCCAGTTTTCCATCCATCACATCTGATGCCTCAGGTGGGATAGGCAGAGACCCACGGACAGCTTTGCTTTTTGGGCACTTTTTGACGTAAGAAGCACTAAACACCTGACATTTGCAGCCCCAAAACCTGTAAAAGCCAATTGTTTCCTTTGCCACAGCCAGCACAACATATTTCCCCCTTAATTAAGTCCTCAGACCTGGGCTGGTTTCACATCAGAGGAGTGGTGTTTGCAAATGGATGAGCTGGCACCTCCGGGCTCAGCACACCGTGGGCTGGGAGCCAGCTTGGCAGCAATCCCCAGGACTTCCACATTCCCCACGTTCAGCCTCAGAACGAGGATTTGAGCAAGGGGGGGAATAAAAAACAGAGTTTTGTTCCCAAATGTATTATCTCTGCAGGGCCAGTGAAGGTTTGTTGAGGTTAGAGATGGCTGGAGAATTTGTGTGGAGAGAACATATGTAGAGTATGATCTGCTCCTTCTGAGGTAAATGACAATAAATTTTAAATCTCAGTTTGGTTTCATTGGGTTTGGTTTATGCCAAATCCACAGTTTTTGGAGTCTCCTGAGCAGTGTTTAAACATCTGTAACATTGTACAGCACACATGATTTCCTGTATCTGGTGACACTAAAAAGTGATTTATGAGATTTTATGAATCTCATAAAAATGACATTTTCCAATTTCTGGTGCTTTCAGTTTCAGCATCTCAGTGAGTGCTGCTCACCCAAAGAATGGTTAAACATTTATTTAACACGAGCTCAGCTGGGACTGTGAGAACTGCAGAGCACTGAAGGGAGCAAATCCATTTCCACGTGACACAGGAATCAGAGAATTACAGGTCTGGGTTGGAAGGGACCCTAAAGACCATTTAGTTCCAATTCCCTGCCCTGGGCAGGGACACCTTCCAGTGATGCTGGAAACAAGTTATTTCCTATGGAGAGGGCATGGGATTATTCTGTAACAATTCCCTGAAATGATCCACCAGGAGCTGCTCTAACACCTAAAATCCGTGGGGATATTGTGTTTTGGGGTAGGCAGGGATGCCCAGGGGAAGGTTGCAGTGGGCGGTGGTTCAGGAGAAGTCTGGGCTGCAGCCACCTGGCCCAGGAGGTGCTGGTGGGCTTGGGGTGGGAGGGGATGGAGATCAGAATGGTCCAGCGAGGCTGCTGCTGAGGTTTTGTCAAGCCAGACAGAGTGGGTGACACCCTGACTTCTCCAGCCCCCAGGCACCCAGCACATCCCACGGTGCTTTCCTGGGAGCCGATGGCACCAGCAGGACTTACAGCTCTTGCCCTCCAGGCAGGACTGCCCTGCTGTGCTTTGCACGGGACCATTTACATCCCTTACTCCACATCCCATCACTTTGGCCTTCCTCCCACCCACTGGCATCATTTGTTACCTCTTGATGAAATCAAGTGGTTCTCTCTGCACTCCATCATTTCCCTCACTCACAATGCCTTTGATGCAACAAGTGCAAAGACATTTCTTTAGTGGGTTAAAAAGCAGCACCAGTGATTGTCCTGATTCTGGGCTAAGTCACCTCATTTCTTCACCACTGGGGCTGTGAGTGGCAAAAGATGCCTGTTTAGTGTGGGGAGCACCACAGGTTACAGAAATTGCTCTGTACAGAGATAAACTGTATTTATTTGCTAAGCTTTGTACATTCTGTACATATTTTATGTGCTGCTGCTCTACAATTAGTAATTAATGTTTACCCTTTCACTGCATTTCCCTTTTCTTCCTGCATTCTCATCTTGGTGTGTTGTGCTGTCCGTGCTCTTCCTGAAATCATTGCTGTTTGCCTAAAACTTCAAACCTGTTGCACTCATACACTCAGCTCTGTGTTCCATCTCTTTCATCAAGTCTTCCTTGCTGCTGCCTTTGTCATTCTGTTTTTCCTGGGCTGCTGTTTTCCACGTAATTGCCTCCACAACTGGACATAACTCTTTCACTACCCATCACTTATTATGAGCAGAAAACCAAACACTGTTTTCCTTGCATAGCTGTGCTAACTTGGCACCTCCGGGGAGATTTCGGTCCGTGTGGAAAGATCTCAAGTTTCAAGAAGAAAGGATGGTTTTATTTATGGCTTGGGTTTTATTTTATTTTTTTTTTTTTACTCAGATGTAGATAAACAGCAATTTTTTTCACAGGATTATTTCAGAGAGGAGTAAAATCTTGGCTCTAAACTGTCCAAACGCTCCTTTTTCAAGAGGGAAGGTAAACAAGCAATAAAAATCAATTGTTTAGATTTAGGTTGATTTAGATTAGATATTAAGGAGAAATCCTTCCCTGGGAGGGTGGGCAGGCCCTGGATCCCTGGGAGTGTCCAAGGCCAGGTGGGACGGGGCTTGGAGCACCCTGGGCTGGTGGGAGGTGTCCCTTGTCCATGGCAGGGGACAACTAAATGACACTTAAATGTCCTTTCTAGGAAAAAACTATCCTATGATCCAATGATTCTACAAATCAAGTACAATCTCTCAGTCACAGCTCGCACTGGGAACTCCAAAAGAAAGCAGAGGATCAGTTCCCAGGCTGCTTGGACTTTTGGTGCTTTTTAAAGTATTATTTGTAGCCTGTAATGCTGCAATGGATTTAGGCAGAATTCACACACCTAAATCTGCAAGCCAAACCCTGAGAATCTCTGCTCAGCTGCATTACCATGGAAACAGAATTTTTCCAGAGTCCATAAAGTTTGTGGCCAAGGGGCTGCCTGCACCTCTTGGGTGGGGATGAGGTGTCTCCTTCTGCCCAAATCTGCATCTCCCACCTTGAGGAAAGCAAGGAATCACCCAGCCCTTTGGATCCAGCCTTAAATACCCAGCCCAAGACCCTCACCTGGGAAACAGCAATCACAAAGCTCAGCTGACTCCAAGACTCCCACAGTGTAATCAGATTTATTGCTCCAACTTGCCAATACTTTTATCTGCATTTAACCTTCGCTTCCCTGGGAGCCGTAATTCTCCAGGCAGGATGTTTCCAAGAGGAGCTTCATTGTCATTCTCCACCCGTGGAACAATAAACAGGCCTCCCTAATCAGCATTCCCCGGGTGCCCAGCCCAAAAGCAATCTGTCAGAGGAGATGTGATGAAACCAGAAAGGGATCAATAGGAAAAAGTTTTCCCAAACTCCATCTGGCAAGGTTAGAGTGCATAATGTTGAAGAGATAAAGATCTCACTCCGTCACACCTGGCAAATAGGAGGGTGTAGGAATGTGGTATTAGAGGTTTTATGAGGGTGGACTTAAAAATTTTATAGGAATCTGTTGTATTTTCCCTAATAAAAATAGCATTTTCCTAATACAAATAATAATTATTAACGTATGTTACGGTTATTACAAATCTTAAGGAAAAAAACAGAAAAAAAAATATGAAATATCTACTTTTTCAGGCATAACTACATAAATGTGTTAGGAAATACTGATCTGTGAAAATCATTCCAGGTTTTGGGTTCTCAGAGGCGGGAATGGAGCAAAGGATGGGTTGATGGGAGGAGAAGGAGGTTTGGGGCTCCTTCCAGCCCATCCCAGAATTCCCTGGCCATGTTGCTGCTCCTCTGGGAAGAGGAGAAAGTTTGCAGATGCTTTGTAAGTGTGTGGAATTTAAGGAACTCCTGGAATTAATTTCATTTGCTTTACAAGCTCTGAGTTTAATAGGAAATGTATGTGAAGAATTGTACATTATAGAATTCACATCAGTGATAGAAGAATTAAATCATCATGAGCAGAAGAGAGAGAAGAGAAACAGCCCTGAGGAAACTATTTTCTTAATATATCTTCCCTCTTACCAGTCAATAGAAGATACTAATTCTAATTGATTTCCATCAATATGAGTTGTGGATTTAATTGTCCGTGGTCTTATTAATTTTATATTTCAATGGGAAAAGGGAGCACAAAGTAAAATAAAGGAATTATCACCATTTTTCTTCACGTGGCACAAACCTGTGTGTCCACTCTGCCTTCAAAGAGCCCTTGTTAAGGCTCTCAAAACCATTTACAGTTTGCAGAAATTGGATGTGGCTTTTTTTGTCTTCAAGGCAAAAGTTGGGTGCAAACTGATTATATTTCTTTATTCCTAGAAAGAGGAATTATTTATCTGGTAAGGTCACCTGGGTGAATTTTTTTCTTTTTTTGTTCATTTAAAATGTAAATCCTTTCACATTGTCATGTGAAGATACTCGGTGGGAACCTTTTAGTCACAGCAAAATCAAACTGCATGAGAACTGCAGATGGTGTGAAGTTTGTACACACACATGTGTATATATATATATATATATATGGCCCCAAGTTGCACCAGGAGAGGTTTAGGTTGGATATTAAAGGAGAATTTCTTCCCTGAGAGGGTGTAACAGGCATTGGAACAGGCTACACCATCCCTGGAGGGGTTCCAAAGGATGAGGCACTTGGGGACATGGGTTAGTGGTGGCCTTGGCACTGCTGGGTTGGACCTGATGGTCTATAGTGATTCTATAATATATATATTCATGCAACATCCTGGTTTCTCTTCTCACAAGGACTTCAGGAAGACATTAGTGAGTGTTGTTTGGCAGCTTCAGGAGCTGAACTTCTGTGCTGTGATCCAAAAGTGATGCTTCACCACCCGATGCCCTAAAACCCTGCGTGGGGGAAGTGTTTCAGGAGCACCCGCTAATATCGCACATCCACAGCTGTGGAAATGAGCCAGGGCAACACGGGGCTGAAAATCGTGTTCTCATCTTTTCAGAGATTAAAATAAACAGCCTCTCAGAGAGCGGATTAACCCCTGCAAAAAGCACTTGCCAGTGTCCATCCCGCTTCGTTTTCACATTTGCATGAATGTTTTCCCACCTGACCTTGGGGCGAGTGGCTTTAAAGAGCTTCAGCAAATAAAAAGAGGCATTTTCACTCCATGAAACTTCCAAGATGACAAATTTGCAAGAATTGCCATCACGGCACGAGGAAACACGTGTGTATTTAAACGTTTGGGATTCCTCCTGGAGAACCGAGGAGCAGAGAGGGAAACAGAGACAGGTCTTGTGGAAAGCACAGCCTGCCTGTCCCTGGCAGTGATGTTGAGTTCAAGCCTTCCATGCTCTAAATGCCTGAACAGGAGCACCACGAACGTGGGGCATTACATTCCCTTTCTTGGATGTATCTGCCTGGTCTATAAATTGCATTCCTTGCAAATATTTTGGAGCGCATTGGTTGATCGCCAAACGGGCCTGGAATGCTGATGACTCCTGGCTGCAAATAGAGCAGATGAAAACTCGCTCAGTGCAAGGCAAAGTGTCACCTTTAATAAAGGAATGTCATGCCATGCCTCCCCCATAGCTGGCCTATAGTGACATGAAAAATTAGAATGGGGGAAATGCAGAACTTTGCAGATATAAATAACTTGAGACTCTGTTCGAAAATTTCCTGCTGGGGAGGTGGCAAACTGTAAACATGGATTAAGTAGCTGCAGTGCAGGATATTATTGCCACCTATTGACAAGAGAACAAGAGAACTGCCTAAAATAATCCAGCCTGTTTGCTCCTATTCCATTGAAATTCCTCCCCAGTAGCTTTACAACAGACTGCTCCTATTGGATTTGTAGGGGATACAGGCATTGTGAGCAGCATCAGTGTCTGGATTTAATGAATATGACCCTATTTGAAGGATTTTTTTAACAAACAAGCCCTCAGAGAGGTGGTCTGACAGTAATTTAACACCTTGTCAAACCAGGACTGGCACTCACAGACCAGAGCGTGGTCCCAGCAGTGATGGAGCAGGCTCAGAGCGGGAGGGGGACTGTGGGAAATGCATGGAGTGATGGGATGAACATTGTCATCTGCTTGCAGGAGGAATGCTGTTTCTCCTTTGGGACTTGTCCCTGGGGCTCGTGGATGGATTCCTGCAGTCCCACCACTGCCTCTGGCTCCTTCCCCCAGACAGTTCCTAAAATTCCCTTAAAACATGTATGAAAAAGTGAACACAAATTCAAATTAGATAAAAAATAAGCAGCATTTACAAGATACAGGATTGAAAATCCATGTCATTACTGAACCAGAAATGCCAATCTTGTCATTAGGCTGATTTCATCCAAACTCCCCAGGAACAGTCTCAGCAGGAGCATCTCCCCTTCCTTTCTGGTGTCCCTTTAGCATTTCAAACATGAAAACCTCTCCCTCCTCTTCTTGTCAGGGCTCCAGTTATATTATTAGGTACATTCAGTGTGATTCATTCTTGACAGCCCACTGATTTCTGATCTAATTTGGGTCAGACAGTGCAGATGGAGACCAGAACCCTGCCCTGTTTCATCAAGTCCCTGAGTTCATTTGCTATTCAGTGCAAATCCAAGCCCAGAAACATCTCTCTTTCACTTGCCTCTCAAGAATTCACTCTTGGAACCATATCCTCTTAACTCTGCTTACAGATTGGTGAAAACAATAACTCAGCTTGGCACAGTTTCCTGCCATGGTGCAATATTTGCACCGCTTTGCTTTGGGTATTAGAAGAGATTCATTATTATTTAGGTGTTCTTTACTAGTCCCATCTTTAGAACAGGTTCAAATGGCTGTTATTTGAATAATCTGTATCATGGGAACAAATCCGAGTTTATGTGAATGACATTCTGCTTGCTGGGGAAAGGTCAGATTCACTATTCACTGTCTTGGGCAAGCCCATCAATTTCTTTTATTTTTTCAAAGCATTCCTTGACTATAAACAATATTTGGATAGATCAAACCAAAAGATTGCCTCTGCTGTAAAGAGACTATTCAGGCCATTCAGGTGTGGTCTCAGGATCTGCTGCACACAGAAATTCCCACAGAATTTCTCTTGAGGCCTCTCATCCATAAGCATTGAAGATCTTTTACTCCTGAGGTAGAAAACAGCTAATACTAATTTTGTTATAAAATGCCACTCTTCTTACTTTTTCCTCACCCAATTAATTCATCTTAAATGAGTTCTCACTCCTGATTTTATCAGCCCAGCCATCTCATCCTCCCTAACATGAAGTGGGTTTAGTCTAGGCTTATAAATGAGTCATTCAATGACCCTTCCTCGTTGCTATCTCAACATAAGCTATTAAATGTTTTTATTTCTCTTGTTTATTCACTTTGCTGGAGAAACATGTGCTCATTTCCCTCTCTTTTCCATTTATTTCAGGGACAGGTTGGATGGGACCTTAAAGCTCATCTAGTTGCAAAGTTCCTGCCATGGGCAGGGACACCTTCCACGAGACCATTAATTCATTTGAGCTTCACACTTTTCCTGGCCTGAGCTCAAAGCAAGACCAGGGAAAGACAAGAGAAGCTGGGTCTGGTTTTGCAACTGGATTTGTGTAATCTTCAGGTGCTCAGTAGCACGTTTTCTATCTTCTCCAGTGGAAAGAGTTTCTGTTGTCTTCCAAAAATGCCCTGTGAAACACTCAGCTTGTTTTCCTGTGTGAAAGAATAGGGAAGGGTGTCAATCTTCAAATGAAGTGGTTTCCCTTTTCTGTGTCTATTACAGCTTTAAAACTAATGATCAGCCCTTGAAGCTTTAATTGTTTTCATAAGGATGCTTTTCAGTACCGTGACATCCATCTCCCTCCCTTGATGAGTCACTGGCACATCAGTCTTGGAGCTGAGTTCCTTCACTGGGAATAAATCTCAGATGTGTCCAAAGAAAACAAACAACCAACCCCCACCAAAACCCAAGATAATCAAAGAGGAGCCACTTCCCTGACATTTTATTGAAATTCTCCCGTTCTTGTAACTGGGGCAGAAAGTCTCTTATTTTCCACAGCTGGTGGAATATTAACTCTACTTTTCAATGTGTGATTTTTTTTTGAAGCTTTAGAATCCACACTTCCTGCACAAATCCTGCAAGAGCACATTCCCTGGAGAACACATTTCAACGCTCCCTTTAATATTGGAAGCAGCAGAATGTTTATAATCAACCAACAAAATATAACAACTCAAAACATGACAACTGAAGGGATCTGAAAGGAGGTGCTCCCCTTCTGTCTTCTTTTATACAGTTGCCTGCTTTGTAGTAAAAAAAAAAAAAACAAAACTCAAAGAACCGAAACAAAAACAAAACAGCAAAAAAAAAAATTCCAGTGAAACAATTGTGTTATGTGATTAGAGGATCTTGCAAGGATTAAGGTTGGAAAAGACCTCCAAGATCATCAAGTCCAACCTTCAACCAAACAAGAGCCTCCCCACTAAGGCATGTTGTGAAGAGCTGCTCTGGCTGGTTTCATGATTGCAGGTATCTGATGGACAGAGGAAAACAGATCCAAACACAGTCAAACCTAGATCTTTACAGCTGGATATTTGGGTGATACAATTTTGAAACAAGAACTCTGCAGGGTTGGACTCCGCACCCATTCCCTTTGTATTCCCGACTCCTTGTGTTGCAGATTTGAAAGGAGGAGCGCTCCAGAGAGGGGCTTTGCTTACAGAGCAATGCAGAAGGCAGCACAGGAGGGCAAAAGGAAAAAGATGGAAATCTAAAAGTTACACGTAACAAACCCTGAGCCTGAAGGCCCCAGGAATGGGAGCTGCAATCCCACAACACGGTAATTGGCCTCCAAGCGTTTGCCTGAACATTTTTGGTCAACAAAATCAAAGGCAAGGGTGAGGTAATTGCACTGCTCGTGCAGCGGCGGAAACTAATTAGCTGACTTCCCTGATGGCTATAAAATGCTACAAAACTTCTCCAAACAGAATTTCAGAGCTGATAATAAGCGATGGCAGGTGCTGAAGGTGACATTGACAGCCATTTGTCTGTAGTCAGGGAAGAAATACTGCCACATCCACTGACATTATTTGATATTAGAGGTTCTGGCTCCTAAATGTCATATTTTAAATGTCATTGTATTTGTAGAAAGTAAAATATAAAATTTTAATGCTATTTTAGCCATATACCTCCCATTGAATCTTAAAATAATGTCAATTTTTACGAACACACTTAATAGTATGCAAAAGTAATTATCTCCAGTCTCTCAGGCTCAGTATCCCTTAATAACGAACTGAGTCATTCCAGAGGTACCACAACCCAGTTTTTTTATTTGCAGACTGGAGGGGAACATAAAAATCAGGTACAGGTAGAAATATCCAAGCCCTGCAATATTCTGTGGCAAGCAGCACAGTCATACTACCTTTATCCATGAATTATGAGCTGCATGTACCATTTGTGAAGCCAAATTTGATCAAATCATCCATCCTGGGTCTCGAATGAAAGAACATTTAATAGTGGTCTTGGTGGCTTTATTTTACTGAGCAAACAAGAGGTAAACATCCATGGAACCCTGATTTCACACCCAGCTTGAATTTCATGGTGCCAAAACCTATTGGATTAAGATATTAGTGATGGTTTAGTCTTCACCTCACTCTAATTGTTTAAGATAAGTCTTTTTCACCTCTGTAGTCCACACAGAGCCGTGTTATCCAGTGAGTGCCTCAAACCATCCTAAACTGACTATTCTGGAGTCATTTCTGATCGTTTCGTATGTGATTTTATACAACATCCACACAAATAAGTTGCACTAAGTCTCGAGTCTTACAAAGCCTCAGAGGAGTGAATCAAATCTCAGGTCATAAAGACTGTGAAAATAAATACTTGATCTTCAAAAGATGAGTGGCCTAATCAAAAGCCCTTCATCACACATTTTGCTCTTCTATTAGATGTGATTCATGCAAAAGACATCAACATGAGGGTTTGAGCATCCTCTGAAACAGCAGCAGTGGCTGAAAGGCAACTCTTAAGAGAGGACACCCCACCAAGGTGCTTCTTGGATCACCTCTGTTTGAAGATCACTTCCAACCACTGCTTTACACTCTGCCTTTCCTAAGGTGCCACAGATTTCCTCGTCAGCAAAATGCTCCTTACCAACCAACCCTGCTGTTCTGCTCTGCCAGGGCTGATGCCCTGCTGTGCTCTGCCTACAGGTCGGTATTCAAACCATGAGCTGAAAGTGATAGCGACAGAATTCAGCTCTGCAGCCCAAACACAGCAGCGGAAAGGAAACGCTGGCTGGGGTAGCAATTAGAGGACAGAATGAATGGAAATGGCTTTTTAAAGAACACAATGAGCCAATTGGTGTCGTTATCCTGCTCTGCCAGCACAGAGCCAGGATTCAGGTTGTTTGGCAGCGAGCCATAGGGATGGTTTAGTTCCTTTCTGTCTCTGCCTGCCTTCAGAGTCAGGCCCAAAGTAACAGCCTAATGTATCCCAGCAGCTTTTGGAAAACCACTCTCTGTTCCAGCAGAGTCACTCTCTCAATATTCGTAACTGCTTGGAAACGGGGGGGTCCCACAACATCATCCTCTGAGATCTGCCCCCACTCCTGGTTAGAAAAATTAATCCTTAAACCCACAGGCCACGTGTCCTACCTTGTGTCTGTCACCTCTTGTCATAGCCCTGGCACAGTCAGGAGGAGAGTGGGTCCATCCTCTCTACACCCTGGTGGGCTCAGGACTGTGCAATTTGTCCTTTGAACCCTGGGCAGAGTGAAACTCTTGCATTGCAGTTTTCCATAACATGTCATTGCATTTCAGAATCCAGGACTCCTTAAAAATGAGCTGAGTTACAAGAAAATAGGCCAGTATTTGTGAAAGAAGACATCAGCTTCAAACGTGCAAACCACATAATGGAAACACCTAATTTCTCTGCAGGTATTTCATGTCACTCTGCCATCTTTTTAATAACCCAAGTGAGCTATGAGCTCAATAGGCCTTAACCTGATAAAAACAGAGCAGTAAGAGACATAGCCTGTAGATTTGGGTGACTAACACCCCTTATTCTTTGTCCCTTTCAACACTTTTTTTTTTCTGTAAATGATCTATTTTTCCCTTGTAGTTTTGTTGATATTTCATATCACTGCAGGAAATATCCTTGCCCCACCTTGGGTCTCCCTGGTCCTTTACAATGCAAGTGAACCCCCTCTGCCCTTGGATTTTATTTTGCTTCCTGACACCACAGACATTAGACACTGTCTGAAAGGTATTTTTGTGCCAAAGGAAACATTTCATGCTGAAATTAGGTATGCCATCAGCAATATTCTCTTTAGGGCAGGAGCATCTGAATATCTTTTAAGATATTTAAGGTATTTATTGTGTTTTCAGTCAGCTGAGCCACTGCCCTTGCTGTGTCAGGTGGGAAAGGTGGGTGAGTGAATATCACAGCTAAATGAAATGGGAGCTCACAGCTTGACCACTGGCCTGATCTCCTTTGCCTCCTGATTCCCTCACTCTGCAGACCTCTATTCACAACCAAAACAAAAAATCAATCCCAGCCTTCCAGGACTGTACAAAACAAACCTCCACCAATCATTTACTCATCATAATTGAAGGCCCTCGAAGCAAAGAAAACATTTTGTAGATTCTTCCTATAGAACAGTAATTTACTTTCCTAAAGCCACGACAAAGACCTGAATTAATTACCACTGAGATGCACATTAGTGGATTAGTATGAACTTTCATTCTGCTCCCTGAGTTAATTGACTTTCAAACTAAGACTGTGACCTTCTTTTGGTTTGTCTTAGTAAAATACACCCTGTCAAAATGCAAACCAGGACTAGTCAATCTCCCACTCTGTGCTACCCTAAACTCAGTGATAGCAAAGCCAAAACCTGAGCTGAACATGATGGTTTTTTCACTTAGATTTTGGTGTTTTTTCCCCATTTTTTAGGGGGGTTGTTTGTTTGGGCTTTTCTTGTTGAGCTTTTTTTTTTTTTTGGGGAGGGGGGGGAAGTCAGTCATTAATGTATCCCATTTGGGGGTTTTGCTATTATTTAATTACAGTCATTTATATTTTATATATAATTTTATTAATAACAGATGCCTTGCCGTTGATCAGATTTTCTTTAAAGCACCCAAAACACCTCTTATGGTATATAATGATAATATGAACGATTATGTGAAGAAAGGTGAATAATTATTATTGCTATCCATAAAAGCATTGTGCAGACACCAAAATGCACTGATTTACTTGATTGTATTTCTTTCTACCAACTTTTCCAAGTTCTAGGATACAAAGAGAAACACGGGACGTGCCAAAAAGCAGGGACAGGTGAGCCTTGACTGACTGCCACGAGGCTTGAGCATTGCAGGGTTCAATCTGCTCCACTGCTCCTGGCACATCGTCCCTGCCGTGCCACCAACCCCTACACCAGCACTAGACACACAAATCCCAGTCACTCTGCTGGACTTCAGTGGCTGTGACAGCTGACAGTGACAAATGACAGCCCAAAGCCCTGGAAACAAGGAGCCACACAGCTTCTGTGCTGCAGCAGGAGGGAAATCACAGCAGCACAGGGCAAGTCTTGCATCAAACACCCCCCAAAGCAGCTGGTGCTGCTCCTCAGCAGGACAAGACTCGGCTTGGCAAAGTCCTCATTTATAAAGTCCAAGCTCTTTCCCCACAGGAGCTTCAGAAAAAAAAACCCCAAACACAACAACAGCTGAAAAAACCCCAAAACATCCATCATCTCCTGACTGGGAAAGGTCATTCCCTCCAGTGCATTTTACCATTTTAATTGCTGGTAAATTACTATATACGTTTTCTATAGTATGTTCCTCAGTATAGTTTTCAGCTTCCCAAACCAGAGGGTTGACGTCCCTTCCTCCTCAGAGCTGTTCCACAGCCCAATAAATTTCTGTCAAGGTGGTACCTTTTTTTTCCCCTGCTATAAAGCTGACATATTTCTTCCTCTTTTTTTCAGCCTATTTCCTCTCATAATGCCCCAGCTATCACAATAAATAATCCTTTGGTCTCCTTGATACTCTGTACATTTATTTATTCATTTATTTATTTATTGGGAGGCTGCTCCCTCACCCCAGACTCTGCCATCACCACCACCCAGTCACCCCTGGTTTCTGACCCCTGGTTACCATTCATCCCTCTGAGGCTGTTTGGAAAAAAATGTGTTTACAAGTGGCAGCTTTTAGACCTCAGTTTGCTTTTTCCATGCACAAGGAGAAGGGCTTTTACATGGTACCCCCTCCTTGATATGTTTATTCTGACAGGTCAGAACACACCTATAAAATGATGATTGTCAGTGAATTCTGAGGGCCAGATGCATCAAGAGGGAAGCAAAAACCCCTGGGGAAGTTTTGGATCGAGGTGTCTGCTCAGAAGCCTCCACGATCCTCATTCTAATTCGCCTCACCCGCCTCTTTCTGGAGGTCTCGGGGAAGGCTGGATACCACTTGGAGTTATCCTTGGGTTTTTACAGCATCCTCTCCTCCCCTGAACTGCCTCAGGCAGAGATTTTCTGAGGATCCCAGGGCTCCTGAGCACAGTGCCCTCTCCCTGCCCCAGAGCCCCTCCACCTCAGCAGAGCCAGCCCTGCCAACATCCCCTGAAAACGGGATAACAGGAGCCCTTCACTTGAGATAAAACCACTCCGGCCTTCGTGGCCTTGGGGTTTCGCTGTGCTCAGCTTGATTGTCACTTCTGGTGATTAAATTACCTGATGTTACCCACTGCAACATTTTAAGAGCTTCTTCCTCCTAAATGGACTATAACTTAACAGATGTGCTTGTTCTGCTTCCTTCCATTCTCTGCATCCTACCCCGCACGGCTCCAAGCCAGCAGATGCTCCTCAATTTCCCCCCCGGAGCAGCAACATTCCCAGCAGAAAGCCAAGAAAACACAACTTGATTTAGACATATTTTTCCTACCTGTGGCTCACATTTCTCATTTTCCTTCTTGTGCAGCTGCTCTCCCTGAGCAGGGGTGGGCATTGCTGTCCCTGCCCTGGCTGCTTCTCCTCCACCACCCTCCAAGAGGGGCTTTGAAGAACCTCTGGAGGGTCAATCTACAGGTGTGATCAACCCACTGTGGGCAGGTGAAAGCCCCATCTGAGCTCCCCAAGCCCACAGTGAGCTCCTGACATCACCTCCTTGCTGTCTTAAGTAACCCCATGTGTCAATTAACCACACAATTAGAGGTACTAGGCAGTAAATGAAGTGAATTGCTCTCCAGCCTTAAATATTTAACAGAATTATTTTAATATTGCATTAGGTGACTATTTTTATGATGAGGATGGGGTTTTTTTCCTATTCACATAAACTCTTCTTGGAATATCTCAGCTGTGAAAATTATTCTGAACTTTTAGACTTCATGAGTACACAGAAATTGTGTGTATTGCTCTGTTAGAGCTCATCCAAAAGCAAACTCTGGAAAAGTATCCCAGTCTATCCAAGCCCAGACTCAGCCTCAGGCAAAGCTCCTGGAAGAAATTAGGGATGTACTGCTTAAGACAGAAAGGGAGCATTCAGATGGTATAAATGACCTGTCCCTGGGAATTCAAATGAATTTAAAAATTTTAACAGTAACAGCAGTGATATGTCCTGCTGCACAATTCAGGTTACAGGCACAGCATGTTTGAAAGATGAAAAGTTCTTTCATTCCCTCCTCTCAAAAACCTGTAGCTAAAATAATTTCTTACTTTATTCCTCTTCTCTTCTCCACCAGCTTCTCTTTCATCACCTTCCAGCCTCCATTAATCATGTTCATTCAGCAAAAAATTATTTGACTCGATGATCTTAGAGATCTTTTCCAACCTTAATGATTCTATGAAACCTTGTGAGTGTGGTTCTTCTGGGAGACAAGGATCAGGATGGACACTTGGCCTTTTGAGACCTTTCTGGCCATGTCGCCATGACTCTGGACTCTCATCCTTCTTTCTGACCCAAAGAAACAACTCATTCCACCTCTGTCCAAGCCCCAGCTGTGCCATGAAGGTCAGGATTACTGGGAACAGTCACCCTTACCTTCTCCTGCTGCACACTGGAGTTCTTGGAGGTCTTTTCTCCATCACCCACAGTTAAATTCTGTACAGTAACACTGCATATCAGTGAGAAAAGGAACATCTCCCCCTTCCCTGTTTCTTTGGAGAGTGCACAAAACAACTGCCTTTCAGATTCCTTGCAGTGTTGTGCAATCTGGCAATAGCAGGGAGCGCTTGGGAGCTCAGTGCATTACAAAGTCTAATAACAGGAGCCACAACAACAGCAAGGCGGGGAGAGCTCAAGGATGCTGTGACTTTGAGCGTGCTCTGGTGTCTCTGGAAAGGTCTGGTGGAACTCTGGGGAATGTGTTTTAGGGGGCAGGTAACACAAATCACAGCATTTCATTTCCAGAGTGAGGGCTTGGGTGTGGCTTGTGTCCAATGCAATAAAAGTATTTACAAGCTGATGACTCTTCAATCAGATAAATAGAGATTTGCATCTTTTCACACACCCAGGTTCTGTTCATTAGGGCTCATATACTCTTGGTGTGATCTCACCTTGGAAGGAGCGAGCAGGTCACCTTAAAAGGAAGCCAAGGGAAACTCTCCTTCAGGCCCAGTGCAGTTGTTAACATCTGTAGTACAGCAAGACCCAGTGATATTTGATCATTGTAAGACATTTGTGGTCTGTGCACGACCCTCTCAGACAGGGGGTGATCACAGGATGCCCCATGAGAGCACGGGGAAGCTCATTTAGGGCAAGATGGGGTGGGGTGACCCATGGTACACCACTGGATGAACAGTGGGTCCAGCTCACACCACAGAAGGAGGAAGGGCTCCAGTGTGATCCAAGTCCGGGTCAGCCTGAACTGTTTGGAGGGAAGGCAAAGTCACTGGAAAGTTGAGGGATGTGTTTTACACATGACACTGTGAGTGCAGACAGAATGTGAAATCACAGGACTGGTCTCTAAACTTTGGCCAAAAAAATAATACGTGATGAATGACAAAAGCTGAGGCCAGATATGCCATTTCTGTCCATTTTTAAGCCCCAGAAATTAGTAGGATTTCGATGGGAAGCTAACCCTGAAATATCATCCACAGCTCCAGGAATCTCTCTCTGTAGGGAAGATTCACTACAGGAGCTCCCGTGGGACAGATAGGAGCTGACAATGTAATAAATGAAGATGGAAGCAGAACAAGCTGATGTCTTAATCAGCTCTGCCTCTGGAAACAAAGGGACTGCACAATTTCCTTCCTTCTTCACCTCTTTCTCAACACCAGTTGATCCTATCTGGCCACAGAAATTACTCTTTGACCTCCCTGGCAGCCTCTTCTGTTTGCAGCGATTTGTTTTTCCTACAGACCGTGTTCCCAGGGAGAGAAAAAACCAGCAGCATTTCACAGCTCTCCATAAAATTGTCAGCGACCCAGATGTATGAATATCCCTCCCTTTAGTGAGTCTCTTCTCAAATAAACAGTTCTCAGCATGTCTGCAACCCGCAACAACCAAGTGCAGCCATGGCAAGAGCTCGGAGCAGCAGCAGCAGCTCCTCTAATTGCTTTCCACTCCACCAGCATGTTTGCTCCCACTGGTGGGCCAGAACAATGGACAGGCAGGAATTTTAAATGTTTCCCTCCAAATCAGGCTCCGTGGCAAGCTGGTCCTTGAATTCCTAATGTTCTGCAACAGCGAATTCATAAAGCTTTGAGGATTCAGGAATGCTGGTGCCAGCCTGGGAGTTAGCACAAAGCCTTGCTGGAAGGGGGAAGGATTCACTTTAAAGAGGCTCCTGGAGCACACATCAAATTTTCAGAAGTCTTTGACTTTCTTTTCGAAATGTCATCTCCTAATGACACCGTGGGAAGGATGCTGTTTCTCCTGTTAGATTCTCGCTTTAAATGCTCAAATGCTAAACTCTTGCTGTCTGATAAGCTGTCAAAGGGGTTTGCTTGCCAGAGCTTAAAAGGCCAGGGAAGAACAAGCTGCTCCTTGTCCTTGTGCCGTGGTGATGTTTGGATGTGCAGCCTCTGATTTCAGCTGCCACAGGAAACATTTCCCTGACTGTGGAGTCATGTGAAAACCCAAACCAGTTATCGAGCTGAATTATTCTTTTAAAAGCTGGGGAAGAGACTCTTCAATTCATCTCAGCAAAGTCCTCCTGCATCCTTCAGGCACAAAATCTCACCTGAAGCATCATTTTGCACACACCAGGGTGATGTTCAAGGATCAGCCAGAGGTGCTGGATGAGGCTGTCATAGAACCATTACTGCTGAAAAAGGTCTCCAAGGTCCCCAAGTTCCAAATGTACCACACCCAAATCCTTTGCATCCTGCCAGCTCCCCCCAGTGTGGGATTTAATACTCATTTAATGCACTCCACCAGGTGATACACCATTTCTCCAACACAAATACACATGCCCTCACATCAAACCAACCTCAAAATAGTGGCTTTTACTTTTTAATGGGAAGAACTCAGCCAGAAGAGTCACGTGCACCTGATGGACAGGGACTTTGGGGACCCCTCTGATTTAATAAAGGAATGCCTGCAGGAAGATGTTATTTGCAGAGGGTAACAACAACAAAAAAGAGTCTTCCTTTGACAATCTAACTCACATGTCCCAGCCTGAAGCAACCTGGAGCTGCAGGGATTTTCAGGGTTGTTCTGTTAGGCAGGGACATAGAATGCAGTGAGAAAATACACTGGGCTGGGAATCTCCTGGGACCAGAAAACAAGTGTCTTGGCATTTTATGGCCCTGGGGTCCCCCTGGCATGGGATACAGCATTAGTGGTGCAGGAGAACCTACAGAGGGAACAAAAGACTCAAACAAAGTTTGTTTGCAGGTGTTGAGTGCCAAATGTAAGATAAACCTGGAGGTGAATGAACCTCCCATCTTATAAAGTGGCAAGACCTTATTTTTTTTTTTCCCTTTTGGGCCCCAAAATTTAAAGCAGCACCTACTTGTGACATATTGTAGTGTCTGGGAAGCCTTCACCACAGAATCCTAGATTGGTTTGGGTTGGAATGGACTTTAGAGATCATCCAGTTCCACCAGTACTTGATACCTTCCACTAGCCCAGGTTGCTCCAACCTGGCCTTGGACTCTTCTTACAGCCCCACATTAAGCCAAGAGAAACCTGTAGCCCTTATCCATGAGAGGGGCACTGCACTAGAGGTACTTGACTCATAAAAATCTCTTTTTCCTCATCCCCAATCTCATACACGACGAGTTTATTTTCATTTTGTAACCTGTGGATGGTAAAGCTCAGCCTTAGGTAAAGACTGATCTTTGCTGTAGCAAATGGGAAAATAAACCTTCCCACTCTTCCCCTGGCAATCTCCTTTTTTTTTAATGTTAGTGATTGCATGGGCATTTTTATTTTTAGATTGATGCACCACAAAGATGAACTTACAATATTTTACCCCATGGGCCCAATTCTCCCCAGATTAGCTTTACTGCAGGACTTTATAGTGATCACAGGGAGCACAGGCAATGCCATGGAAACAGGAATCACTGGCAAAGGATAGCAAGGGATGCTGAGAGTCATCCCTGAGCACTCCATTTAACTCTAACACTGGCTCATCTCTACTTTCATAGCTCTTATATTTTCAGACTGACTTTGCAAGGAAGTATAATTGCGTATTTTCCCGTTTTAAAGTGATAGTGAGAGTCAAACAAAGAACAATCCCACCCAGATTAGGGAGATGTTTACATATAAAATTAGTATTCAGCAGCAAGAAGGGCTGCACAATCTGCTCTGCACATTTAAAGCCAAGAAATTTCATGTGAACATTGAGTTTTTTATTTTTAGTTGTTACATTGTGCTTGAAAATTTGACAGCTGAGCTCCCTTTTGGGGATTCAGCCCTTCAGTTTTGTATACCAGTTTAGTGATAAAATTAACTTACATAGCCCCATTTCCTGGGCAAACACTTTCTAACAAAATATCACTCTCATTTTCCTGCTGTATCACTAAAGGATATTTCCTTGTGCCACATGAATCCCTCCTGAATTATCCAGTTTCAGTGTAGAGGTCAAACGTTGTATCTAGAACACAAACCCATTAAAAATGGCACTTATTAGAGGTGCCATTTCTAAAACTCTGTCATTCTGATCATTTTCTTTACAGTATGTTGGTGGGAATTAATTCAGCTCAATGAAAACCCCAAACTAAAATAGCTGATAAAACACTGAGAGGGAAATATGAGAAATGATGCCCAGCTGCAGTTGGTTATACTTGCTGTACAGAGAAAGCTGAATGAGGAACTGGGTCTAAAAATAGGTTTAAGGGTTTTTTTGATGGTATTGAATTATTGAATTGGATTCTACGAGTGCAGATTAGATAACGGATTCACTAGATTGAGCCCTAAAGGATTTACCAGAAGATCAGATAAATATAGTTGGAGACACGAGGAAAAATATTTAAATATCATCAAGAGCTTTCAAGCAAAATCTTGCCTTTAAAAGCAGTTTAACAGGAGACAAACTGAAAGAAAGAGATGGATATTAGTTGCTTAATTAGAGAAAGCCAGTGCTTTAATTTTAATGAACTTTCCAGAACTGCAAGTAGTGTTAAAGACCACAGCAATTTACATCAACAAGTACCTAATGGGTCTGTTAGAGGATATTGCTTTTAGCTCTAAAGCATCTACCACAAGAGCTGCTTAACATTCCCCTGGTGTATAAACACACTTTCCAGACAGTTTATTTTAAATACTTTGGCTTTGTTTTCCGAATCCCACACCCTTCCACTGCAGGCTGGCCTGGCAGATCACTCTGTGCTGATCAGCCTAATTGAGGGCAGTTAGATTTGAACAGGAATATATGCAAGACTGGGTTTTAATGACCACTAGGTAATTATCAATGGGTTTTTTCCATTATTTCTTGGCAAACTGGAAGAAATCACAGGTTTCCTGCTCACTAACAAGTTGGGTATAAACGAAAGGCATGGGCTGCTCCCAAAAGTCTTGGAGCAAAGGCTGAGCAACGAGAGGCAAACTCGCACCTTCGGCACTTTTGAAGCGATAAAAATGTATTTCAAAGCCATTAAAATTTTTCAAGCAAGCTCAGGAAAGATTTATGAGTCGGTGGATTTATTGCACAGGCGCACTTTTGCTGGAATTCAGCTCTTTCTGAGCTTACAGGGGAAGAAAAATGGGGTTTGTTTCTTGAGGCTAAACTGAAACCCAAGCAAAGAGAAACTCCCCCGTCTACTCCTGAGCCTGCAAACCTTCCCTGCAAACTTCCTTAGCTCATCATTTACTTAAATGGCCCCAAGGTGCAATACTGCAGACAGGAAAAGGTGACAGTCATTTGCCTCTTGCCACTTTTTGGGATCCAGAGAGGATATTCCAAAGGCAACTACATCTAGTGTTGGGCATCAGTTTCTCCCACCATCCTCTACAGGGGGAAAAGTTCTGTTCCTGCCCTTCCCAACGAAGGGGTAAGTGCCATTTCTTTCTAAAACTACATCAATTTGGGACTTTTAAGTGATTTCTAACTTTTCTGTCTCCATGCCAATCCCTTGGCACATGCCAAAAGGTTTAGTCCATAACCTATTACATTAATATGTATTATGAGGAAAATATCACACGCAGAGAGTGGCATTACATACAAATATTTTATTAGTTGCCTGTTTTGGGTCATTTATTTTCAAGAAGCTGATCAAGACCTCCATGGCAAGGAGCTGGGAAAGCCTCAGGGACTGATGGAGCTGTGGTTGCCCACAATGAAATTACCCACCTCACTCCAGAAATGCTTCATTTAGAGCCTGTTCAGCTGCAGAAAGTTTACAAATCAGAGTTCTAAAAGTTAACTTTAAAAAGTGACAGCTTGCCCTTTTGCCTGCTGCTCTGGGCCTCCCACAAATAATCTCTCCCTCTGGCTTTTTATTTGTATTATTTTTATTATTTTTCAAACAGGTCCATTTAGAAACGTTCACCAGCTCGACTTTCTTCTCCTTCTGAATTGAACGTGTTGCAACGTCTCTAAATGGTTATTGCAGATAGCTATGCATCATTTCAGCAATTAATTGCTTATTAAACTCCTGGTTTGGTGTGGAAATATATGGAAGATTCCTGCACAGGCTGATGTTGGTGATACGAGCTGGCTGCTGACTGTTAGAAAATTGAGAGTAATGATTTCAAATTAGAATCCACTGAGCTAATTCTTGCACATCCAGATATGCCCAAGTAACAGGTCTTAAAGGTCCAGCAGTGAATCCTGTGGGGTTGTGACTCTCCACAAGTCTTCCCCTGCCCAAAGATACTCCAAACTGTCCTTTCTCTGTGAAAAAAATAACACTGTGAGTCTCTGTGGTTCATTTCAAGAGAAAAAGCCCATGCACTTATGGATAACAAACAAACTTATCATGACATTAGTTACTCAAACTTAAGTACAGATTTAACTTAACCCAAAGTGCTTAACTTTGGAGGATTAACAATATAAATCTTGAGTCTCAGGCAGACAATAAGATCCTGAAGGAATAGTTCTGTAAGATATAAATCTGCAAAAAGCCTCTCAGAGAAGTATTTATAAAATAATTCCTCCCCCTGCCCACAAACAGGGAGGGGTGCAGGTATTCTCTTTATTTGTGCCCTTGATACACCTGGATGGGACTTGCAGTGGTTCTAAAGTTCATGCAGGGCTCACATATGTCCTTGCTACAGATTATTTCATGAGCAGTGATAAATCAATATAAAAACTCACATGGTTCTGCATGATTATTGTGCAAAATAAATCACATATCATTAAACCATAGAGCCACAGAATGGTTTGGGTTGGAAGGGACCTCAAAGCTCATCTCATCCCACCCCCTGCCATGGGCAGGGACACCTTCCCCTGCTCCAAGCCCCATCCAACCCAGCCTTGGACACTTCCAGGGATATCATTTCCATATAATTTCTTATTAGGCCTCTCCACTGAGGGCTTGTTTGTCCTGGTGGGAATGAAATCAAAGTCTCTCATGCTTTTTAACCTCCTCTGTAACAATTGCTGCCTACCCAGCCCTGGCGATTTCTTTTCCTCTCATGTACGGTCCAAACACTACCTTGCACACCCAGATATTTAGAGGCAGTCCAGGATTTATTTTATAGCTAATATAGCACTTTTAATTGCATGTTCTTCTGAATGTAGATTAAGCTGAGTAATGGGATGTCACCCATTTCAAATTCAAATTAGAGTAACTTATTCCACCGACGAGTGAACTTTGTCTTCATAATCCAGCCCAGAAAGCGAGTGTGATATAAGAGAGGCAGTGGGAACTGGGAGTGCTCTAACTAATGACATTGCCATCAGAAATGCAGCTCCATGTTTGACAGTTGGAGCACTGAATTCTCATTTTGATTAATTGGGAGACCCTTCTGGTAACCTCAGTTAATCAGAGCCTGAGAGCACACAGTCACAGGACACGTGCAAAGGAGGAGGCTGCACTCACATAAACCCACATATGCAGAATTGTGCTGTTGCCCAGAATTTGTTGAATTTTACTGAATTAAACCCAGGCCTGAACACTTTCACACACCACACCATGTGATTTTCACAACATATTTGTGTTATGAATAGTGATGTTTCCTCCTTCCACAAAGCACCATTAATAGAGGGAATTGTAACAGGGATCAGTTGGGTTACTTGGGAAATAGAGACTTCAGGTTAAATAGAAGAATAGATAACGATTTTTCCGATTAATCAGAGTTTTAGTTTTGATCAGTTAGATTCAGACAACCTGGGCCATATTATCATAGCGTTCAAATAACTTCATGTCAGTCGAGTTACACTTTTACTATCAAACAGGCCTCTATGTTTTCCTTTTCTACAATTATGCTGAAGATTAAAAATTCAAAGAACCCCAAATCTGACAACATTTTTCCTTATATTTTGGTTCTGCATGAACCAAACCCAAACCCAACTGCTGCTTCAAGGCACTCAACAGAAAACATCATGTGTCTTTTGCAATAAATTTGCGATGTTTGCAAAACAACAGGTGCTGCCTCCAATTGCTGATTCTGCTTCTTCTTCCTGCTCCTTTTCCTCCTTTCAGGGGCTGTATTACAGAGGTTTGAATATCACCAGGCAGAAAGTTTACATTTAAATGCTCTTACGCATTTGACAAATCCACAAACGCAAGGAAATTCAGATTTAAGGCTGCAAAATCCAGACTGACACTCCAGCCTCGCTGATACGGCCCCCAAACTCCTTGCTTTTGTGCATTAAAGTCAGACCTCTTACTTTGCTAAATGCTGGGGGTTTTTGTAGCTAAATTATAGTAACAAGTGCTCCAGTTTCACTAAACCCCAGTACCTACAAGATTTGGATTACTAAACTGCAACCTAAATCCTTTCTGCTGCTGGTGTGTGCATTTGAAGATAAGTAGCAGGGTGAGTAGGCTAATAATGGCTTGGAATCTCCTATGGATAGTTCAGCACATCTCTAATTTCCTTGCAACTATTTCTCTCCTGAAATTCAGATGAAAGACAAACACATCTATTTCTTGCCTGCTCTTTTTTTTTAATTTTTTTTTTCCCTTTAAGGTGTTACGAGAATTCTGTTATATAAACTCTTACAAACAGACAAGTGAAAAGTGGCAGCCACGGTGGAATATTAATTTGTGCCGTATTTCCAATGGTTTTGATGGGTTACAGTAGGAATGATGCTGGTCCACAGTAATTAAAGACACAGTATTGGAGGAATTAACATAAAATTGGTCTTCTAACTCACCTTGCTGTAGATGTGGGACTCAAGCATCTTTATTATTTGTTTAGTGTCATTTTAATGGCATTTCCACCCCTGAAGTCCTACACAGATCAGTCTTAAGTGAAGAAAACTCAACCCCACCCTTTTCTGGCAGTGGAAAAACACCCACTGTGTCCTTCCCAGTATTCACACCCAGTCAATCCTACCAGAAAGCAAAGACCCAAGTGATTACAGAAGGTGCTGTTTGACCCTTTTCCTTTTGGTTTCATCCAGCAAAATGAACACAACCTTGGAAAGGAAAATAATGGCAATTAAATAAAACCTTTCGAGTAGGTCTGCGATGGAGGAGAGCTTTGTAAATTATGAGCAAGCACTTCACACACTCTGTAGTTCCCTGGCTGCAGCTTTCTTGTTTTCAACTACGTCTTTGGCACAGCTCTCATTAGGGTTTGTGAATATTCATGACCTTCATTTTCCAGGAAAAAGTACATTTGGGGGAAAAAGACTAAGGATACAGAGGAAAATACTGAGCTACACTTTTAAAGCATAATAAAAGCTTTATAATGAGCAGCTGAAATAGGAAAAAGGCCTTTTGTGGGTCCTCGCGTGCCTTAAGAAGGCAGGAGTTAGAAAGGATTCCTGGGGAGGATTTGTTTCTGTCAACACAGAAGTTAATGAAAATTAAATCTTGCTGTATGTGATGCTGGAAACCAAATCCCCAGCGTGGTTACAGGGGTGTGAACACAAATAACTCCACCGTGCTTGATGACCCTGCTGGGGGTTCCCGTCTTGCCCTCACCTGTGTCCCACCAATGTAGCACCGAGGTGGATCCAGCCATCAGCAAGCAGTTTGCCCAAAATGAGAGTAATTTACCCCAGGAAGGGGAGCACGGCAGCAAAAAGAGCTCCAGGACTCCGAGCTTGCCTCCTGTCTGCTCTTACTCATTAACGCTTTGCTCAGTGATAATCACTGCAGTTCAGGAGCTCTCTGCAAGTATCGGAGGTAATTTGAATACTGGAGCTCCCAAGGTGACATTTGGCCTCTGGCTCAGGTGACATTTACCTGTGAGGAGTGAACTGGTGGTTTCCATAGGAGGTGTTGGCATTAATTATCCCTCTCTTCTGCCTTGTTGCTCCAGGAGGTGTTTGGAGATGCCACCACTGCCTGACTTTTTCCCCTTTAAATTACATTTGACGGGTCACTTATTGGTTATTGACTGGGGGAAGTTCATTGTGTGATTTTTGCTGCCTCGGCTCTGGTATTCAGCAAAAAGGCTTTGTTTGTCCCATGACAGGAGGGGACAAATTTTACCTGACCCTAAATACTTCTTTAACAAGTCAATCTTCCAAAGAAATTATTATAACCTTCACTAATTAACTGTTAACAGCAATTTACACTTTCATTTCTGATTTGGTGGGATGAAGGAAATATGATAATTTGCCGAGTGAGACAGAGCTGTCAAAAAAAATGTTCAATCCCCTTTTGATTTCTCATTTCTGGGCTCTCAGATGAGGGAAATTACTTCTATTTCATAGAAATATTGATACTGAGGAGTGTTAAGATTAATAAGATATGTTTTAAAAATGTATTCCATGTTTAAAAAACAATGTAACAAGTCTGTTATTACGAGGATCTTTTCTAAGGTTATAATCTACCAGCTGAATAAGGAACAAAATTATAACTGGAGAGCAAGAGTGATAGCAAAAGAAATATTAAGAAATACATGCAGATCTAGCTAAGGGCTTGTGACTCCCTTCACATGAGAACACTCAGTGTTGACAGGCTGTTGTGCTGCTCATACACACAGATATCAACACTCAGTTCACTCAAGTTTCCAGCTCCTGAGGTCACTGCAGGCTGTACCCAGAGGTGCCTGATGTGGCTGGGGCTCTGGTGGCCCTGGAGAGGAGTGACAGCCTCCTGGGGGACACTCAGGAAGGGCCTGATGT
The DNA here is from genome assembly GCA_035047865.1 of Dendrocincla tyrannina. Classification (NCBI taxonomy): domain Eukaryota; kingdom Metazoa; phylum Chordata; class Aves; order Passeriformes; family Dendrocolaptidae; genus Dendrocincla; species Dendrocincla tyrannina. The sequence goes on along the minus strand of JAWWMP010000011.1, from coordinate 2,377,209 downwards.
CTTCCCACATCTTTTGTCTTTGATCATGGAATCCCAGAATGGTTTGGGTTGGAGGGGACCTTAAAGACCATCGAGTTCCATCCCTGGACACCTTCTACTAGCCCAGGGTGCTCCAACCTGCCCTTGGACACTCCCAGGGATCCAGGGGCAGCCCCAGCTTCTCTGGGCACCCTGTGCCAGGGCCT
>JAWWMP010000011.1:2293514-2376924 GCA_035047865.1 Dendrocincla tyrannina | reverse complement strand
CCCCAGCTTCTCTGGGCACCCTGTGCCAGGGCCTGCCCACCCTCCCAGCCAGCAATTCCTTCCCAATATCCCATCCAACCCTGCTCTCTGTCAGTTTGAAGCCATTCCCCTTGTCCTACCACTCCAGGCCCTTGCAAACAACCTCTCTCCCTCTTTCTTGCAGACTCCTCTAAACTTCCCACTTCACATTTTTGCCTCCTGCCAACACATAGCACAGAATATATCACAGAGGAATCATCTGCAGTGGGAAAAAGTTGTGATTGTGTGATTTCAGCACAAACACACCGTGTTTCCTGCCAGCAACAGGGAGGTTTGTACCCCCAGCCCTCACAGTCTTGGTGCCTCAGTGACCACGCTGTTCTCCAACCTTCCTGCAAACAATCCCACTACCCTTTGGAAGTTATTCTTCCTGCCAAGTCACGTTTACAAGCACACATTGGATGTTTTGCTGCAAGAAGCAGTTCCAGCCTGGCCAAGGTCGTTCTTCACCTCAGTTTGGGAAGAGCAGAGCTTGCCCAGCTGTGGAAATGCCAAAGGAATTTACACAGAGCTTGTAGGAGACAAGTAAAACCAGGCTGTGATAACGCCATCCCTTCCTTCATGTTCTTAAAACTGTGGCTGGGTGGATAGGGAATACAGGCACTGCTGCTGGAAAGAGCCAGCTTGGGTTTAGCTCCTGGCTTTAGCAGCAAAAAATGGAAAGGAGATACCATTGGATCACCTGAAAACACTCCCAGATGTGAGTTTTCAGCAGGTAATTGCATTTCCCTGCAACGTGGTAAAGCAAATCAATGAAGTGAATAGAGAAAATACGGACCTGAAAATGATATTGCAGCTTCCACCTGAAATCCAGCAGAATCTTGTTCAGAGCTGCCTGTCCAGGCAGGGCCAACACACAGGCTGCTGTTTTCTGGAAATAAAACAACAGCTTTAAAACCCAGTAAAATTCTGAGAGCTCCATGGGTTTTTCATTCTTTCCAAGACCAAATTCCATTGCATGCGTGCTCCACTTTGAGAAACAGAGCTCAAGTCCTGGCTCTGCAGTTGCTCTGAAAGGGGAGCGAAAACAGTTCCTCACTTGCAGCAGATGTTCACGTGCAGAAAGATTGCTCTTTCACCCTCAAGAACTAATTAGATGGGGGGTTAATAATAGAATCCTAGGATTGTTAAGGTTGGAAAAGACCTTTAAGATGGAGAGAAACCTTTCACAAGGGCTTGGAGCAACAGGACAAGGGGGGATAGCTCCAAACTCAAAGAGAGTAGGTTTAGATTGGATATTGGGAAGGAATCCTGCCCTGGGAGGGTGGGCAGGCCCTGGCACAGGGTGCCCAGAGAAGCTGATCCGCCTCTGGATCCCTGGAAGTGTTTGACTGGCACAGATTCCCATCAGCCTTCATGTCCAGCACTTCTTTCAGAGCCCCAGCACTTTGTTTCCCTGAGCACAGCAAAGCAGCGAGCACCGAAACCCTTTGTGACGGTCACACACTTTTCCTATTCCTTTTTAATATGCAGCAAGCTGGAAGTTTTATGTAAGCAGTTTTAAACGTGTCATGAGAGAGTTTCTTTGGCTACGGGCTGTGTTTTCCTGATGGGTTTTGGTTTTTCTTCTGAGCTGATAAAAATGGAATTAGCAGGTATTAGCAACTAAATTAGTCAGTAGGCATTAATAACAAAAGGACCTGTTCAGGTTCACTGAAGCAGACAGAATTCTAGTTACAGGTAAAGTCTTTTTTCAATAAGTTGTTTGTTTGCATCACTTTTCAGGTATTATTTCTTAAGAAATTAATTCTTCTTAACCACAGCCCAGTGAACTCAAGAGCCTTTCTGACACTGCCTTAGATTGTTGTTCCTGGAGAGGGAACTTTCACCATAATTTCATTTAACTCTCAGAAAATGTGTCTGTGTTCCCTGGAGAGCTTCTAATTCAACCTGCAGAACAGCATAATTTCAAAAGTCTCTAGAGGAAAAGGAGTTACAGAACACCAGCTGTGGAAAATATACATCGAGGCTCGTCACACAAGTGTAATTAGTGCTCTGCTGAATTTCTTAGAGAGTTTGATAAAACAGTGACTTTGTGGATCACAACACTGCACCAGCGCGTTTCTTAGGCAGGAATATAAACTGGTTTCCCCCCAAAACCTGTATTTTGTTCTCATTTCTTGGTTCAAATGTTCTCAACGGGTAAAGAACTGTTCAAATAGCCCTTACTCAGAATGTGAAAATACATGGAATTGAACTCAAATTTAAGGACATGGATAATTAACTCTCTGTTTGCAGCATTTCTGTACGATATAACATTAACTCGAGTGAGATCATCTTGAAATCAAATGAACTGTAGGACAACTCTAAACTGGGAATGACACGTTCAGCCTCTTCCTTCAAGCTTTTAAGCACCTCTACTAATAACTGAAGTATTTCTGAAATGGGCTGACCTTTAGATTCCAATGGGGAAAAAAAAAAGGCTTCTTTTCTTTTGGGAAACTGTCTCCCTCCACTGAATCATTTCCAAGCCTCCAGGCAACTTTCAGTATCAAATCCACTATTTCTAAGACAATTTTATAAGTGAGCTACAAGAGAAATGAGCCCTAATGACTAAAAGAGGATGGGGAGAATATGACATATATCACATAACCCAACTTGTTTGAAACACACCTTCAGCTTTGAGTCATTTCTATGATGGAAACTAAAAAGCTCAATGGGAAGGTCCTGTGAGTTCCAAGCCCTGAGACCAGGAGGGCTTTTTTCTGGTATCTGCATTTCAGCTGTGGCAGTCACCGAAATGCTGAGAATGGTCATTAAAATAGGCAGAATATTCATCAATATTTACCAGATATATATTTCTCATAAGACCAGCAAAACTTAAATATCAGATTTTAAAATATATGTTCTTTTCAGTGCAGTATCTTTGATTTGACCTAATAAAATTATATGACAATTCAGCAAATTGCTATGAGAGCAAATGAATATTTTTATCGCCATGACATGTAGGAATGAAAACTGGAACTTCCTTCAGTTTAATTATATTTCTGTAACGGGGCACTGCATTAACTGGGAAGGGATCAGCCTATAAATTCTCTGGGCAAAATATTTCCGTTCATTTGATTCTGGATAAGTGTTGGAGATAAAATAGGCTGTTTTGCAGTCTCGTCTCTGACCTCTACAGTTTGGAGCATTGAACTCAGTGGAAATCAATAACCTCAGTTACCTGGTTGTGATCTGAAACACTGGTCAGGGCAGTTACTTGAACCTGGAAGGCAACTGGAACAAAATACTTGAATTAGAGAGAGCCACAAAAAAGTTTGCCTTTACAAAGAAAAAAATTAGAATACTGAATTCCTGAATATGTAAAGAACTTTGACAGAAAGTCTGTTAAGAAAAAAAAAAAACAACAGAATGTTTTGGTCAGAGATCTTTAGATCTTCAGTCGCTGCAAGGACCAGCAGAAGTGGGGCCAAGCCCAACTCACACATCAAGGCTGCTCAAATCTGGGTCAACGCTGGAAATTGGACTCCAGGATTCAATTGTTCACATACACAGGACTGTCTGAATGTGCCTGAATACACAATTGCACTATTTCCATGCCTATATTGGAGTCTCTCATGTCAGATGAGACTTGCTCAAGTTTTTCTTTACCAGAGCTGAGTTTCCATTCCTTTTAGAGCAGTTGTGCACATTCTTGCTTACTCCAATTTATCTATTTTTATCCATCCAGTTTGCTTCTGCTCTCACTTCCCCGGGTGAAATTAGGACTGACATTGAAATAGTATCAGAAACTGTCCTTATCACACAGCCTTTCAGTGCAGGTGCCTCTCTGTGGCAATTTCCAGACATTATTTTTGAGGAGGAGATTTTGTTCCAGGTGTTTAAGCGCTAATTTTTATAAATGCAGTATCTGCTTAACAGAGCAAAAGCAGCCCCGTGCAATGCCAATCCTGGTTGATCCAAGAGGCAGAACTGCTCGAACCTTGTTAGCTTCTCTCCCAGGAAATCAGGAGCTGGCACCTGCTGCAGGAGCAGCTGTTGTGCCCAGCCTACAGATGGCTGGGGGACACCAAATCAAATCCCCAAACCTTCAATGAAAACTGGGCAACCCCTGAAGAGCTTGGGACCAACTCCAGCAGCACGACTGGCTCGGTGTGGACACGAAGGCTCAAATCCAGTGGGACCCCCAGAGTGGCAGGGGAGTGGCACCAGGAGCAGCCGAGCACAGGTGACACCCCCTGGCCAGGAGACAAGGCCACCCTTCCTGAGAGCCACTGCTTTGATCTTCCATCCCACCGTGGGGTAAAAGGATCACTTAGATAAGTGTTATATATGTCTACATCCATATGTAAATGCACAGATACAACAGTTATAAATATAGTTTATACAGAGAGATAATATCTATGGAAATTATCTACAAAAATAGTCTATATAAAGAGAAAAGATCAATGTAAATTATCTATAAAAATAGTCTATGTAAAGAGAAGATCAATGTAAATTATCTATAGAAATAATTTAAAGAGAGAATATCAACATACATCATGTATAAAAATAGTTTATATAAAGGGAGAATATCGACATAAATCATGTATAAAAATAGTTTATATAAAGAGAGAATATTGACGTAAATCATATATAAAAATAGTTTATATAAAAAGAAAATATCTATGTAAATTATCTATAAAAATAGTTTATATAAAGAGAGAATATCTATGTAAACTAGATACAAAAGTAGTTTATATAAAGAATATCAATGTAAAATTGAACTATAAAGGGCAAATTACATAAACTATATACATATATATATAAACTCTATATAAAATAAAAAGCCAGAGTATTTATGTCAACTGTATATATAAAATAGTTTTCATAGAGAGAGAACATCCATGCAAATTATATACAAAAGTAGTTTATATAAAGAGTGTCTGTGTAAACTCTCTTTATAAAGCTTATATAGAGACTATGTAAATTATATAAAAATAACTTACATAAAGAGTAAAATTCTATGTAAAATATCTATTAAAATAGTTTACATAAAGAGAGAACAACTCTGTAAATTATATATAAAGATACAATTAAGGAATAGAAGGTTGTATATATAAATATAATAAACTCTATACAGTTTCCATAGAGAGAACTGTTCTGATACTGAACACACATGGAATCGAAGCACCCGAAACCAGGAGACATAAGCAGGAAGGTTGTGTCAGAGGGTGCTGTGTCCACTAGAACATCAAGAAGAGACAGATTTCTGGCCTTCCTCTGCTGTATCTACGCCCCCAAAATGCATAATTTGTGAATTCATCTGCTTAGACATCTATTCTTTCCCAGCTTTTGTATGCTAAAATGACTCTAGTCCCTGTAATTGTGCTCCGTTTGGAGCAGATCCCTTCCTTGAAAAGAGCTGAGAACATCCGAGCTTGCTGCTGGTTGTGCACAGGAGCAGATGTTTGCCATGCACTCCTGCACATCCCAACGTGGAGACTTGGATTGTCAGCAGTGATTGATCATCTCCCTGCTGCTCTCCAAATGTGCCTTTGTAATTTGTGCTGCTGCTTTTGTAAGAGTGGCCTTCAAACTTGTAAACCTTAGGAGGTGAGATGATGATGAAGTGACTTCTTTTCCAGCACAGCACAGACACTGGGGCTGTCCCATAAGGACCAGTTCCTCTTGCAGAAGTTCAGACACAACAGGGCAAACTAAGGCTCAGGTGTCCCATGTCCCTTGTCCATCTCCTTGTCACTCACACTTTTAAATCTTGGAAAAATTATACAGAGAGACAACAAGTTTAGTAGAAAAAAAGGGTAGAAACATAAATAAAATATGAATGCAAAATAGACACAGTTATTGTATCACAATATAATCCCAGACTCACAGAATGGTTTGGGTTGAAAGGAACCTTAAAGACCATCCCATCCCACCCCTTGCCATGGGCAGGGACACCTTCCACCAGCCCAGGTTGCTCCAAGCCCCATCCAACCTGGCTTTGGACACTTCCATAATAGTACAGAGGAAAGAGTTCACTTCCATATCAATATTTGGGTCATTAATTTGAGAAGAAATACAGGGCATCCCTCTGTCTTTAATGCTCTGGACCTCTCTGGTTCCCAAGCAAAGTCATGTTTTACCTGCACACAAACCTCAGACAAAGTTGTGTTCACTGCCATGGTGGGAGGGAAGAAGGGAGGAATTTCACTGCCCTGTTGTCTCTCCATACCCTAAAGGACACTATATGAGCATAAAAAAAAGATCTTATATTTCAATTTTAGAAGATTCTAACTGTACTGGCACAATACACAGAGGTTTTTTGGAGAAGGTTTAGAATACATTTATGGTTCCCTAAAAAGACCGTTGTAAATCACAATCCCCAGCAGGGACCAACATCCATTTCTCTCCACTCTGAAAAGGCATTAAAATAACCAAACACAGCTGAATTTTAAAGGGTTGGTCAACAAGCTGTTGGGCTCAGAGTCAAATTGCTTCCCAAAACAGACAACTCAAGACCTTTTTATCTTCAGAGCATTTGTGTGCACATAATACCAACTGTTGACCCCACAGCCAGCCCCCAGCCCCCTGGGCACGGGTGTGCAAACCAAGCAGCACATTAGGTACTTTCCCATTCCAGAGGAGCCAACAGGGAGGAATTTGGAGCAGAAAGGGTGCATTTTCCCCATGTAAATTCCAAATGCTGTGTATGGGAGCAGGACCAGAGCTCTGCCTGGTCCCAGGCTTTGCTGCAGACACTGGGCACAAGATCTTGGTTCAGTGGAGGGAGAAGGCATTGCCTGTGGTCAAGGGAAGGCTTTGTCCTTCTCTGCTGCTGCTCTGTAGAAAAGTCAGGGCACGATGTGAAATGCAGCCTTTTCTTTATTTCTGTCATCACCAGTTTACTCTTTTTTTTTGATTTCTTTTTCCCTTAGCTCTGCACAGTTTTCTTCTCCCAGCTGTTAAATTTCCAAGTTAACACACAGAACTTCAGATTCCCATCAGCACCTCCCAAATGCCAGGATCCTACTGACACCACCAGTATTTAATTTACACTCAGCACCCTTAAGCCTCAACAATACCTTTGTCCTTGCCTGGGCAACTCAGCACTCATTAAATCAAGGTCTCCATAACTAAATAGACACGAGCTCAATGTGGATATGAGCTAAATGACTTGAGGAGATATAAGAAATCCAAGAAAAAGCAGATAATTGGATCTAAATCCCACAAGGATATATATTACCACCCTAAACATTCAGAAACTTCCTCATCTTTGAAAAAAGATTAAATTGGACATACAAAGCTATCCCACTCCTGTATAGATTTTTGTGGTAGGAGAATATACAGCTGTATTTAACTGAGCTTTTACGAGCCCATTAAGCTGCCTGACAATTATTAGGTTGTAGGCGGGGGTTTGATTTTTTAAAGTGCTTTGCATAATCATAATAAACCTTCGTGGGAACTTTAAACATCCTCCCCAAAGCACTGCCCTGTGTTATAAAGAGCATCTTGCTGCCCTCTGGGTGCAGGAGAGAGATTGCAAGGGACAGACTGTGTTTTCAGCATCTTGTCATAGAAAACCCAGTGCATGCTCATCCATATTCTATATATTTAATCCAGCTGGTCCTTATAGGGTTAAATTGGGGCCATTTTAAATTAAGCAACAAAAAGGGCATCTCTCTTCTTCGGGAGTTAGAGATGTGAGAGCTGGATGAAGCAATGGCCAGTGTTTGTATCAGTCTGCACTATTCAATCAACCTGGCAATTGCAGAGGTGCAGAGTAGGGTTTAACACTGACAACGCTCAGTGGAAGTGGGCAACAATCTCATTACTGGAGGCCCCATAATATTTTGGCCACTTCCTTTGTTCTTCTCTTGGGAACGAGTGGAGAATTTGTACAGTTTTGCCGAACAAATGCTCTTCACGCTGTGAAGAAATACTTTCCTTACAAAAACATTTTCTGTACAATGCAAAGTCTATTTCATTTATAATAAAATTCCACATGGATGCAGGGTGCTCCAGCCTCTTCACCACAGCTGGGGAAGGGTCTGGAGCCCCAGGAGCAGCTGGGGGGGCTCAGCCTGGAGAAAAGGAGGCTCAAGGGGGACCTTCTGGCTCTGCAACTCCCTGCCAGGAGAGGTGGGTTGGGCTCTGCTCCCAGGGAACAAGGGGGACAGGAGAAGATGGAACAGCCTCAAGTTGCACCAGGGGAAGTTCAGGCTGGACATCAGGAAAGAAAGATCCATGGAGAAGGTTGTAAAGCATTGGAACAGGCTGCCCAGGGCAGTGGGGGAATCTCCATCCCTGGAGGTGTTCAAAAAACATGTGGCAGTGGCACTTGAGGCCACGGGTTAGTGGTGAACACGGTGGGGGTGGTTGATGGTTGGACTTGAGGATATCAAAGTTCTTTTCCAACCTTAACGATTCAATGATTTTGTATTTTCATACATGCAATTGTGTGCTAAAAATAGCCAGAATCAGATTTCATAGCTAAATATTAGGAAAACATCATAAACATGGATACTGTTAGGAGGAAAAGAATTCCATGGCTCAGGCTGAAGGAGCCATTGACTACCAGCAAATGGCAATATAGAAAATCGGAGGAACAGCTTCATCATTAAACATCCATAGAGCCAACTTCCAGCCTCCAGCAGTTTCTGGGTCAGAGAATTCCTGAACAAGAAGCTGTACTTAATATTAGCAGGCAGGTGATATTGATTAAAAGAAGGGAGAACAAAAAGATTTTTGATATCTTTTATGAGATTTTTAATCCATACGAGTTTTTTGACCTTTAGTCAAAATACATGTGCATGTCCAGAACAAAAAATCGGGGTAGAATTTAAACTAAACAAAACCTCCAAGGTATGAAGCAGAAAAAGCTCTTTCACTACAGCCAGTCCTTTCCATGCCCATGGAGTTTAAATCCAGTGGGACTTGGCGTGAGTCTTTTGAAACATCTTCCTCCCCAATTATAGACATGAGACACTGTCAATGTCCAGGAAGATCCATGTCAGCTGCTGTTATAATTTTTGTATTATTATAGTTATTGTGCAGCTATTTTTGGTTTCAAATCTGTCACAGTCATTCACCTGCAAGGAGAAAATGGTCTAAATGTAGTACAACCCAGATAGTGTAAAAAGTGCCCACTTTGTGACTTATTGGTGTCCCTAAAATAGCCCTTTTCAAATATAAAATGGGATCTATTTTCCATATTCAGGACATAATAAAAAAAGCAGCTGAACCGAATTTTCAGACCTTTCCCAAAAGTTAATTTTTGTACTAAGATTAAGCATGAAATGCTACATTATAGAAGATCCTTTCTATTTTATTTTAAAGTTACCTAGAGGTGCAAAAGGAAATTCAGAACATCAGGACTTCTACTTTTTAAAAAGCTATAATGGTATTTCCTGTGACAGAAGAGATGGCAAATTTGTGGGTTTGACTATTTAGAGCCTGGTTTGTACCCCAAATTCTTCTGAAGTGTAACAGTAATTACACTTGGGAATCAGAACACAGTCCCCACGCCCACCCTGTTTTATTTGTGATATTCAAAGGAACATTTCCAGGCAAGCAGAACTTTTGCAGTTCATTTTTAATAATGAATGAATTGCACTGGAGGGCAAAATGCTTCTCACACAAATTTGGAAACTATAAATTGTCTCCATGGTTTCCCCAGGAAACCTCTCTGAGCCTGATCTCTCTGGGCACACGATGTGGAGGAGCGTGTGGTGCCAAGGCTTTGTTCTGGCACCGAGAAATAAATACCATAATAAATTACCATTTAGAAAATAAATACCATAAAATCAAATTGGGAGACTTGTGAGGACCTCCTGGGTCTCTGATCACATCCACAGTGAGAGGGGGAAGCCAGGAAGGGCGGATTTGAGCTCCTGCAGCTCCCAGACCTTGGCACACACCGGGGGAATGGGAGCAGGAGGAGCCAGCCAAGGGGGCTGGGGGCTCTCTGGGGCCATGCCCTGAGTGCCTGGGGGGCAGCACAGGTGACAAACCTGCCAAGGGAATGGACACTGATGCCAACAGGAACATTCTGTGAGCATCAAGGAGAATGAACCCACGAGGGAATCTTTGCTCTTCCAAAACCCTCCCTTGGATCATTCAAACCCCTAAAGAGGAGAATATCTTCATCTGACCTCTTAAAAGCCAAGTCTTTTCTTCCAAGGTTGTCAGAATATTCCCATCCCACCGTTTGTGCCAGCTGGGGTTCCATAATCCCTGAGCTTCGTGGTCCAGCTCTCTGCTCCAGATCCCTCCTGCCCATTAAGTATTTTGGGAGGCAGCATCTCCTCTGTGTCTGAAAGAGATTCAGGAGGGGGAATGTGGCACTGCAGATTCACAGCAAGAGATTTTTACATGATATCTCCCCCAGATGCCAGAAACCCATTCTGGCTTGCAACATAACATTTTAATAAATCCTATAAAATTCCTTCGATGTTCTGATCTGCCTTACAGTGACACAGACGAAACATTTAACATCTGGACATGAATGCTGAATCTCAGACTTAATTTTATAGCAACAAGAAGCATGTTTCCCTGGTTATTATAACATTCTCAGACCTACAGATATGCAAATTTAAGAATTTATAAAGTTTTCTAAGGGTTTCAACTAATTTCAAAATAATTCTGCTTGCAGAAGTCCTGTTTCCTTTGATGTTTCGTGCAGGTGCTGTACATCCAAAGGAATGAACCTGCTGGCCCATTCCATCCATCCATCCATCCATCCATCCATCCATCCATCCATGAGGCCTCGTGCTTTCCCTTGTCCAGGAGAAGGCTTCACCATTTCCCTGGACACCACATTCACTCTCATTGCCACGACTGCAGGGCTGGCTGGGCCCAGGGCTGGTGATCACTCAAACCCCCAATTTTTGGCTCTGTGCTTCTCTCTTTTTTTCCAAGAGAGCATTCAGATGCACCTGCCCAGAAACAATCATTCCTCCCCCTTTTCCTCAGCCTCTCCCTGCCCTGCAGCCCTGACCCCACCGCTGTCCCCTGGGGTGGCTTCAGGTTGTGACCCACGAGCTCTGTCTGAGTCCACCTTCCCTTCTAGCCACATGCTGTAAATGGAACTCTATCATGAGCCTGGTCCAGCTGCAGCCCTGTGATGAAGAATTCCTATTTCACCTCTTTCCAGAGGATCTGTTTCATTTTATAATCCAGGTAACAGTGCCTTGATTCCACAGCAAGGGCTGTGCTTGGTTATTGCTGCCAGAGTGAGTCTGTTCCCTTCCCTATCTCATATTGCCCTGTCAAACTGAATTTATCAGGATTTGTCTTCCAAGCACTTCTTGTCTGCAGGTCTCACCACATTCCCAGCATGAGATTTCCCATCAGATCACTGGCAGTGCTGACAAGGAATCACTGAGGCTGAGAAGGCACTTTGCACTAGTCCCAGTTTGCAAAGCCCAGATATTCTGTACAGGCTCTATGCAGCTAAATTAACAAAATAATTTATTTTTAATATAATGTATATTTTATAAACACATTTATAATAATTGCCAGTAATTGGCTAATGGCATTTTTTTCCCTACCTTACACTTTCCAGTCAGAAACTGCCCAGAGAAGCTGTGGCTGCCCCATCCCTGGAAGTGTCCAAGGCCAGGTTGGAGCAACCTGGGCGAGTGGAAGGGGATTGGAAAAAGATGATCTTTAAGGTCCCATCCAACCCAAACCATCTGTGACCCTGTGATTCCATAATTCAACCCCTTTCTCTTTCTAAAGAGAAAGGTAAAGATATCAACATGTACAAGAGAACTACAGAACCACAGCTGAGAAAAACTTATCAACAAGTTGATACAATGGGCAGCATCTTTATATCGAAACCGGACTCTGCAGTTTGCTCTGAGCAAGAACTTCTCTGTGGTATCAGAAAGGGAAAAATCATATTTTTGGTAGTTTCCTGCCTCCCTCATGAGTGCAAAATGCTACACAGCACCTCATTTCTTCAGGTGCTTTTAGAACAAATGACTGTGTATTTTGACATCGTTAAATGGCATTTCAGGGGTTTGCAAATGGGACTTAATTCAGTGTATTCGGTGGTTTTCCCCAACAATGCAAGATCCTTTTGCTCAACAGCTCCTGCCTGGAGCTATTTTAAGGAGAACTGTGCCATTAATGGTTTATTCTTACTTACTCTTGGATATATCTAAAAATACAAGAGCTTCCCTGGAAGCAGTGCAAGGAATGTACAGGTAAGGAGATTCTACTCATATTTCTTTCATAAGAACTAATCTTAGTTACTTCAGGTATTTTATTCGGGGGCATTCACAGCCAGCAAATCCCATATCTTTAATTCCAATTAACAGTAAGACAGAATTTGCTGTTCTTTATTAACAACCAGTTGGACAGCCAGTCCGAAACTGCTAAAAACTGTTTGCTGAATAAATGATCCAACTATAAATTACTAGTTTGTAATCAACACATAGATCCCTGTCAAAAAAAATGATGCCCTTATTAAGAAGAAAATAAAATAAATAGAATGTGGATTTCAACGAGAGCTTCAGAATCAGCTTTCATTTCATATTTTATGGCAGATTTAGCAAGGTTTAAATACCATCTGTACTTTACAGTAACTCAGGATTGTCCACAGATAATGCCAATATAAATTCAGAAAGATCCCCAGATGAACCTTGACAAAGAGGAGCAGGAAAGGCCGTGCCATTTGATTTATTAATCTTGTTCTCTCACTTTCTGACAGTCAATACAGCTCCTCTTTTTACAGATAAAGGTGCTCTTTTGCTCAAGACTTTGTTTTCTCCAGCTTTTCTAACCTGACCCAATTCTTTTATCTACAGGAGCAGCTTTCCATCACTGTTGACTTCCCTGGGCATGCACATACATTTTTGATTTTGTGCTTCCTTACTAAATTATCTTTGCTGCTGAATCCGGTACTTAAGCAAGACTTGACTAAATCTCTGAAACCCACAATATTCCAGCACAGGCATGGCAAACAGTCATAAAAATCAGGGAGAACAAATCAGCTCTTCCTCTTGACATATTGGACTTGCCCTGCCTCTGCAAGCAGACAATTCACACTGCAAGGCTTGGGCTGTTATCTCTAACCAAGGGTGGAGGCTCGAGTTTATTCCCTTGTCTATCCATCATGATTTCCACAGACACACTTGGACCTTGCAATTTGTGTTCGTTGCAGTCCAGGGCTTGTAGCAACCACTGAACAGAAACCTCCTTTAAAAAAAAAATAAGACTATTTCTGCAAAACACAAGAAAGTCAGGGCAAAGGGATCATAGAAACATACAGACATACCTCGTGTAAAGGAAACCATTTAATTTCCTGTAGGCTCTTCAAAGAGCAGCTTTGAAATTTGCTTCATTGTTGGAGTTGGGAGGCCTGGCATGGACTGGGAGGTCTCTTGGTTCTGGTACTTTCTACAAAATAAGATTTATTTTATTTTAACATCTTGGCCTTGCAGATCCGATCGAAAGTGAGAGACAAAAGTGTTTGATTTTGTCACAGGTCGACAAATTTTGCCATGACAAAGTGCTTTTCAGAGTCCCCCCTCCTCAGTGTTCTCACTCAGATCCCTTCTGATTGTAATTACATTATTAATTACAACAGGCATGGATGTGACCTACAGCAGTACCATCCCATAGAAATCCTTCAAACCAGGCTCTAAATACATTTCTATTTTTTTAATTATGAAGGGATTTATCTTTACCTATTTTATTTCCAATCTGATGGGGATAAGCCTTAATCCATACTAAAAACTGCTGTAGTTTTGGGTATGGTTTATAAAGCAGCAAAACCAGAATGACATTTCAAATGCAGCAACCATGGAATTATTTCTGACGTTTCATGGCATTTACCAAGCTTGAACAAAGACAAGCATAAGTTTCTCCACAACTGGATTGAGGTGCCTTTGAATCCACAGCCTTGCAAGAAACATTTTGTAGCATTTCCTTGTGCCTATTAATGAGTTGCACAAAATCTCTCCTCATCATTATGCTCGTTCAGTTTTTGCTGCTTTGGAAGTTGTCTCTAGAGATGCTTTGAGGAATTGCTGTGGGGAGGAGGAAAATGTTTGTCCTTTTCATTACCAATTTACTTTAAACTCAATTCCCTTGACTCCTCCACTTGTTTCTCTCTCAGGCAATCAGTCCTTTGCTGTCGATCCCAACATGCTGCTGGTCAATGGCAAATACTCCAAGTTTCATTAAAGGGATCACACTGATCAACTCAGGAGACTTTGCAAGGCAGAAAAACAGCCTTTCCCCCCCTCCAAGATTCATCACTTAAACAGAAATACTCTATTTCAGAGCCTGAAATCTACATTGGTACAAAATTCAAAGTATGAGGCTTTCCATGGGGTTTCCTAAAAGGGTAAAAATACACACAAGTGTCTCTCTGCCCAAAGCATCACAACCATTTGGATCCTCCCTCTCCCACTCCAGTATGAAAAGACTTCTCAAATGAATGAAGAGCAGATGGCAGATCATTTTCCCAACTGGAGATTCCTGGATTTGATGTGTCACTCTTTGAACACTGGCAAAGAGGCACCTGCATGGTTTGTTCTCAGATGGCATTTGAGCAACTGGTAAACATAATAAAGGCTTACAGCAAGCAGTGGTTTTGGGAGGGGTTTTAGTTACAAATATCACTGCAGCCAGCAGTGACTTCACTGCTTTGGTTTTGCTGTCTCCAGGCTGTATTTGGGTGCACAGCTCCTGTTTGCCTGCAGAATCATTGGGCACATCCAGGGGTGTGTTCCCCTTCTCCTGCCTGCCCCCATCCCACAGATATGGGACACACTTATGGGAAATGGCTCTTGAGCACAACAAGTGAAATATTCTCACTTGTTTCACCATTTAATGCCGTTGATGCCCGTGGTGGGTGGCACCCCTGTGTAACTGGGTATCAGTGAGGGGGTTTGCAGCCAAACCTGCATCCCCCAGAGATGATGCTCTGACAGTGCCTTCGCTGGGTACGTTCTCAGACATTCTCCCTGTGTATCTCCAGTTAGATACCTCTGTTTTTCATTTCAAACACCTCTCTTAATTCCATTTCCCCTTTTCATTATCCCTGTTGCACCATTACCAGCAGCCAACCTGCTGCTGTGTTCCCTCACAACAGATGGGTCGTGGAGCACCCTGGGGGGGAAGGGACCCCCAAGGATCATCGAGTCCAACTCCTGGACACCCCAAAAATCCCACCACGAGCCTGAGAGTGTTTTCCAAGCATTTCCTGAGTTCTGAGTCAGTGGCTCCCATTCTCAGTGCAGGGCTTCCCATGTACCAGCAGCTGAAATGATCTGTTACAACAGAGTCAACGCACAGTGATGTTTATCTGAACACTTTGGATCTCTCAAGATAAGAAATCTCAAAGCCATTTCTCCTGCTGAAGACACCAGAAACTCTTCAATCACACCCTGCACACGGTGGGACTCTCAACATCACAACTTTCAAAGCTCCTGGGGTGCAAAAGCTAGCAAGCTTTTGTAAGTAACTTCTCAAGCAGCACTTTGGGGGGTTTGAGGTTGGGGGTCATGCGAATTATCATTTTTTCCAGATTTTTCTATTTCCAGCTTAGCAAAAAGATTAGTGTCTCCATTGTCACAAGTGCTCTACTCTAAGCAGAAACTTTCCAAATCCTTGACACAGTATTAATCACTTATCCAGGCTTTTTTGCTATCAGAGCAGATGTCTAAGGCACGAAACCCATGCAGGGAGCCCTCAGAAGTTTGTATTGTTTCTGCTGCCTGAGGGGCAGATATTTAAATTTTCTTAATATTGAGCCAACTCAGTTCTTATCACAGTTACACAAAACCACCACATAATTCAATAGACATTGTCTGATCTAATTAATTCCATAAAAAGACAAATTAGAATTTTTAAAAAATCTCGACTTAACAGATAGCCAAATGGCTACAAACCACATTAGGCTGAACGAATCCGAGACCATCTGTGATAAAAGGCACGTTGAATAAAACAGTCTAGATGCAAAGCATATTGAAGAGAACAAAACAGAACAGATTTATAGGCTATAATCCACACAAAAAACTCTGCTAAAATAGATCAGCTCTGTCACATAACACCCCTTTCATCTACTGTCCAGGAGCACTGCAGCACTTTGACTCATTTAGCAGATCACTTTCGTGCTATTCCTGATTTCATGCGGTGATGATTAAGGATGAAAAAAAATATCACAGACGGTTGGCAAGTGCAATAAATAAAAGAGCTTTGCTCCATTTTGCTTTACCTATTTGCTCCGGAATTTTCACACTGACACGATGGAATTAGTCAGGAACAATAAGTGTTTTCTGAGGGGAAAAAAGTCCTCTGTGATAATTTGGGGGTTTAGATTTTGTAAGCATTCTAAGGCAGGAAAGTAAATTAAGCTTTAATAGGCTGTTACGAAGCCACTGTCAGGAGGTGCTGCACACACACTAAAATTAGTTTCTATTGAGACTTTCTTGGTTGAGAGCGGGCCAAAGCTGTAAGTGGAGCAATGGTGAGATGAAGTGCATTAATCAAAGAGGATTTGGCACAATTACTGAGCCAAATCAGGTGTTCTTTATATATGCTGTTCCAGCCAGTGCACCACAGACTCCCATCAGATGGAGTAAACATCTGCTGGTTGGAGGATTACAGACTGTATTTTCTAAATTTATAGCGCTCAGACACCAGTGTGGGTCACCAAGACTTTGAGCTTAAATCAAAGCTTCAAGTGCCCCCCAAAATGAACACAAAGCCACCCTAATGAATGTCACTGTGCATCTGACCATGACAAACAGCCCTCACAACACGGAGATGCTGAACAGGGAGGCAATGTTAGACACAGGATCATGTTTTATTTGCTTGCCATGTATCCAAGAGAGTAAAAATAAAGTTGATTCTGAAGATTTGGAGCTGAACCTGTTGCTTGGGTGTCCCCAGGTGTGAGCAAAGGAGCCTGAGGGGTGGGTGTGTATCTACAGGTGCCTGACAGGAGGTTGTAGCCAGCTGGAGGGTCACTCTCTTCTCCCAAGGAACAAGGCATGGGATGAGAGAGAATGGCCTCAAGTTGCACCAGGAGAAGTTTAGATTGGATAACTGGGGAAAATTTAGTCACCGAAAGGGTTGTCCAGCCTTGGAATGGAGCAGTGGTGGATCCCCATCCTTCAAGGGATTCAAAAGCCATGTGGATGTGGCACTTGGGGACATGGTTAGTGGTGGCCTTGGGAGTGCTGGGGTTATGGATGGGCTCCATTTTGGAGGTCTTTTCCACCCTAAATGATCCTGGGATTCTCTGGAGGAAGCAGGGTATGGATTCACTGAACGTTCCTGTCAATGATGCCACCACAGCACCTTGAGTTCCCCCCCCAGCTCACAGTGACAGGACCCTCCCCGCTCCACCCAACTTGTGCCACACCAGTCCTGATAACACCATGGAATAAAATATCCATCACAGCATCCACCCCTCGTATCACAAGGGTCTAGTGCAAAACCAACTGCAATATTTACAATGGGTTTCGATTCTGCATCTTTGAAAACCTTCTGTCTTCCTGTTTAATCTGAACATTTCAGAGAGCAGAAAAATCAGAAGCCTCTGAGGTCTCACGCCTGTGTCGTGTCATTTATTTAAAAATTAATCATAGACTGAAGGAAAGAACAGTAGTTCATTCCCACAAGAACTGACTTAAATTCTGCTGCCTTAAAATTACTTGGTTGCAATCTTTCCTTTTAATAAAATATTCACAGTGATTTAAGTGTGACTGATGGTAGTGAGAGAGAATTATTATTATTATTGTTTCATTGTTATCAAATTAAAGGGCATTTTGAAACAGAAAAGGACTTTCTTCTACAGCTGTCAGGCTACAGTTTTAACTTCCATGTGTTTACTCAGAAAACACACTCAAGGGAAACAAAAAAAAAGTATAAACTCTGTAACTAAAGCATTTTAATGTATTTAATAAATATTTTCCCCAAACCGTTAATAACAACCCCTGTAAACAGTAAAGCTTTGTTTGTGTAGAATAAGATTTACTTCTTTCTGGTCCCAACTCTGTTCTCTGTTTACAGCTGGTGAATTCACTGCATGAAAAACCCCATCTTTCAGCAGTTTTTGTGCACAGGGACACTGGGGCTGATGGGAACCCTTCAGAGATCCCTTCCATAAAAACCCAAAGCCATGCCACGTGTGAGCTGCTGTTCCTGGGGTTGGGAACATCTTGGATTCAGGTCTGTCTGACCCAGAGGGGGACTGAGGTGTAAAACAAAC
Source organism: Dendrocincla tyrannina (assembly GCA_035047865.1). NCBI lineage: Eukaryota > Metazoa > Chordata > Aves > Passeriformes > Dendrocolaptidae > Dendrocincla > Dendrocincla tyrannina. The sequence goes on along the minus strand of JAWWMP010000011.1, from coordinate 2,358,725 downwards.
CTTCTTCCCAAACACGTGCTATGGAAACTGCAGTGCACAAAAAGAGCTCCTCTGGGACACTCTGGGGGGAATTTTTTGCCCTAACTTTCCATTTTTGGAAGCATCCCAGGGAATACGAGCAGCAAGCAATGCTGAAATGACATCACCTTCACCAAGGAGAAATAAAACCTAAGGATTTCAAACGTCCTTTCCCAGCCCCTGAAGTTACAGGATTTCACTGGAATCTTTGTTGCTTTAAAAACTTTATCTTTTTCATGACCGTGAGGAAAAACTGGACTCCAAACCAGCTGCAGAGACATCTTAAAGATCATGAAATTATAAAAAGGCCACGTTAGTGTGGCTGACCTACCCACACCTTCAGTCTGGGGAATATCAGTGCACAAGCACAAGCAAAACTAAGGCTTCTTCAGCTTTTCTGAGAGAGATTTGGAAAAAAAAAGAGATGAGCTGAACTTTTTTTTCCTGAGGAAGAACAAGAGAAGGTCATGACAAAGCCTGGTCTTGATGTAGCTACAGAAGGGACTCACCCAGACCCAGACAGCAAAAATCTGCCTCAATATTGGAAAATAATTGTGATTCTAACAAGTAACATTTCATAATACCATGCAAATTTTAAAATAAACTTTCTTTTTTTTTTTTTATTCCTAAAGGAACACATTGAAATATTAATAAGTATGTATAGTTCAGCAACAAGAAAAGTGCCCATTTCACAGCCCTGAATGTTGGCCTGCTGAGCTTGGGTTGTGGCACTGCTGGCCCTCCCTGTTATCACTTCACACACAGCCCCCCCAAATCAGCCTTTCCTTGCTCCAAAATCCCCCAGTGGAACCTGGCAGTGCTTTCAAAGCACTTTCCCCTGGTAATTGCAGAGGTAGTTTAATACAGAAATTAAGAAATCAAAGGACATGGGTGTTTGTGTGAGAAAATGCAATGGCAGGAACCTCCAGGGAGGGTCCCACCTGAGTCCAAGGTGTTGCTGACCCCAAACCTGGGGCTGCAGGGGACTTGGGGCAGGAAGGGGGGAGATGCTGCCACTTTCTGAATTCCTGATCAGCAGCTGCACCAGAGTTCATCATGTTGAGAAGAATTCACTCCCAGCAGCAACTTCTCTACATCTGCAGTCATAGACGGGGTGGACCTGCCTCAAACACAAAGCAGGAGATTCATGAGATCTGATTTAGATTATAAAAACTGTGTCATTAAATGTTGGAATTAATGCATCCAACTTAATTGCCCCTTAATATCAGAAGGGCTGCATTATGAAATACTTCCCTGAAGCTTTCCTTCCAAAGGTGCACAGCCTATGAAGTTCCCTGTGCTTATTGTTCTGTATCAAGTCAAAATGTGGGATAAGGAAACTGTATTTCCAAAATAGCCTAAAATTCTCTGTCCTACCTAAATAAAAGTGGGCACCTTTGCAAGGCCCACTGATTGATTCATTTGACTAATAGCTGAAAGGAAAGGCAACTATTTGTTTTCAGAAAAGCCACATCCAGATGACTCAAAGGTGACCTGAAGTTTGGAAAGCCAAAAGCAGAGGTCAAGAGCCCCAAAACTGGCACCAGGAGCGGCTTCACCATCTAACAGACAGTTCAGATATAAGGCACATACATGAGGAGGATGAGCTTTCAATCTGGAGTGAAATTCATTTCTGGAGACAATTACTAAAGGCTAATTTGAAGAACACTTTGATGCGTGAGCAACATGCTGTTTGAAGGAATTATTTATGGCAGCCAGGAGGTAAGACTGACATATTATTAAGCAAAAAGTTGCCGTCAAAATAAATGTATTAAATTCTCTTGAAGTGCAAGAACAGCATGTGCAGATCAGATGGTGCCATAAAGCCCATTTATAAATCAAAAATAAAGGATGAATGGGGAATTACATCTTGTTCTAACAACTTGGGATCAATCCCTGAAGGTGCAAACAGAACCTGGTTCAAGTCAGAGACCTGGAATGAATTTGGACGGCTGTAACCTCGAGAATAGAGTGCTGCTCTTTATCTTCCCACACCGGGAGGAAGTGAATTAGGCATTGATAGGAGTCTTGAGAACTAAAGAAATTCATGTTGCACCTGCTTCTACAGTCAAATGAACGTCACTACTTTTTTAAATGTCATTTTTTTAACAAAGTGTTCAATTACATACTTGAGAGAATTGTAAGACATAACTTGAGGTGACCTCAACCTTCCCGACTTATTGAATGGGATAAAAAAGTAGGAAGGAAAAGAAAACCATTTAAGTAATGTACAATTGCATTAAGAGAAGGTGTGAATAACCAAAATCCACAAGTGGCAGCTGCCTAATGTTTCCAAAGAGCCACTTGAATGCCTGGAAAAAGCAGTAATGCCCAATTTCTGCTGAGGATACACGTCCATGGCATTCCTTACCATGACCAGTGAGGCACTCCTGGGTTGGTTGTAGCTGCTGAACCCAAAGTACAATCAGCTCTCACTGGGCTTAAAGTGATTCATTGTTTTAACTTCATTTCACTTCATCAAAAGGGCAGGAAATGACTTTAAGCAACATTATTTATCCTCCTATCCAAAATATCTTCCACTTGTCTTGACTCCCCCTTTCCGTCTTGCTTGCACATCAAAGGCCATTTGATTTGACCTTTGCTGTGGGTTGTGGGTTCAGGAGATCCAGGGAGCTTTGAATCCCAATACAATATCACAGCTCGGTGTTGAGATACCACTTTATATAGCAAAGCATAAACAACCCTGGGTATTGATTAGGTGTATTTAGGGTGAGTGCAAGTCCAGCTTGGAGCAACCTGGGTTGGTGGGAGGCGTCCCTGCCCTTGGCAGGGTTTAGGATGAGATGATCTTTAAGGTTCCTTCCAACCCAATCCATTATGGGATTTTATGAAAATTCTGCTTTGACTACATTTGTTTCTTTAATTTTGGGTTATATATTGATGTCTTTCCTAGTTATTTCTGCTTAAGAAGGCAGAGGTTTTAAGCAGAATTATAATGAAAATGATTAGTGTGAGCGACTCTTCAAACACTTCCAACTGTAGGGAAAAAGAAACTCTGCTGGGCTTTTGAATTTCAGTTCTATCTCCAATGCCTCTTTCTATTTGCTTGTTGAGCAAGATCATCTCTTCCTTTCCACGTTCTGAGAGTGTCCTGCCCAGCAGGAGCCACAATTAAGTTTTCCAGGCAAAAACAAGCACATCAGACTCAAGATTTCCTCCTGCAGAAAAGAGCAGTTGTGCCTGCACTTATTTTTGGTCTCATCCCACCATATTTTCCTTCTAGACTTGTCAAGATATCCTGTCACCTCATTCCTTGCAGTTTCTTGGGACACAACAACTGACACGTGGGAAATTATGGGAAACCTAAACACGAATATTCATCTATAGCAGCAGAGCATGAAAATTGAGGGAGAGCTCAAGATTTGATGCTCTTTTTTTTTGAGGAAAAGGTTCATTCTTATCTTTAAAATACATCTCGGGTCTGGAGATATTATATTTAAGAATAAACACTATTTTATGTGCATGAAGCTACATGCAGGAATGCCTAAAACTGCCCCAAATGAATCTGGTCCTGTTGATAAAATACCCCTTTGTGTGAATCTCTTCAACACATTTTCTCTTTAAGGTCCCTTCCCTAACACTCTGCTACGCAAAGACATAGTGAAAAAAACCCCTTTCGTTGCAAATTACTCCAAAAACTTTAGCTAATAGTTACTTTTGTTGGTGTAAAGGTTAATTATGGGCTTTTACAGGTCACAGGACTAGACTCTGAATGGGGTAAGGAACAAGCAGGGCTTTGGAAGGAACACCACAGAAACAGCACCTTCTGCTAATGGGGCAACCACCACAGTCCCATTTACCCAGGAAATCTACTTTTCAACTGAAGTGCCCAGAAAAATTAATACCTGCCAAGACATCACCTTCATTACACTATTCTTACTGGGCATGTGCAAATTCCATGTATTTAATTACAAGTATTTACGTTATCAGGTTGTTGCTCAATTAAATATTTGAAAAAAATGAAACATTCAGTGCAAGCTGAACCTGTTGCTTTAGTCTCTTCAAGGCTTATGTGACCCAGTGTATAATAAAGTGGATTTTATAATTACACAACTGCAATTCTCCTGTGCCTTCCAGAACATGAATTCATCCATGCCTATGACACCAGGATTATTCTATCAGAGCAAAATATCAAACTCCACCAAACCTTACCACAGGAAAAAAGGGGGATTCTTCAGAGGAGTGGCAAGAGGAAAACAAATAAGAAATACTTTTTAAAGCTTTTTCTCTCCTTTGTTTACAGCGCACACACACCAGACCTTTCTTTCTGCCTTCCAGCTTAATGGGGAGCCCGTGGACAAAGGGCACGGCAAAGAGCCCAGCACGACACACCCACCTTCATCTCCTGCAGCATCTGCTTCTCTGGGCTGTGGGCAGGGCTTTTCCCTTTCATACATCACTCCCCCCCAGCCACACTGATTCCACAATGTCAGCTCAAAAAGACCCCCAAAGCGTCCTTACATGAAGCAAAGAAACAAAACAAAACAAAAAAAAAATAAAGGAGAAAAAAAAAATATGTTGTTGCTTTGAATATTGGCCACACTGGCCTTAAATTTCATTTTCTCTGCCCTGCTTCAGAGGTTCCACTGATAGCAAAGGTCACATGAGCAGGACAGAAAAATAAATAGTGTTTTCTGCTGTTTTCCTGGGGCTGAAAGTTCTTCTGCCCATGAACACAAAGGATGAGAAAGGCCCTGATGGCAACGTCTCGTTGCCTGAATCTCTGCTTCAATTAGGCAGCTGTTTGGGTGCTGTGTTCAAAAGCACAAAAGGTATCCAAGTCTTCCTGAAATTCCTGGGAAGAGGGAGCTTCAAGTCTATCTGTAGCTGTGTTACAGCTTTCCTCCTCTGTTTCAGGAGTGAAACAAGAAAAACACCTCCTCTCCTCCTTGCTATCCTTCATGCACCAATGCCTTCTCCACAAACCACAAAGGATAGAAGAAAAAACACCCAGGCACCGACAGGGTGTTTGCCAAGCTGCTGAACCACCCCAAAAATCAAAAGCAAGGTGCTTTTTTCCTCCTCAATTGCCTTGCATGAAGAATCCACAGGGAAAAAAAGCCACAGGTTTGGTGCCCTACTCGTGGGGTAACTCCAGAGGAACTGCCTCACCCACCCCGCTCTCAGGGAATTGCCTGAGACCTCAAAGAGGAGAAGCTCAGAAAGGTTTATTGGATCCATTCCTAATTAGCTGATCCTTTGGAGGAAAATAAAACTCAGTGAGGGGCAGGATCGTCCAGGAGGCAAACACAGGGAAGAGCACTGCGGAAACCGAGATTAGTTTCTTGTTCATATTGAAGAAGTGCTTAAAAATGGACTCATTAGAGCTCTGCATTGTGCATAAACTGATCAAAGTTCTCTTGTCTATTGAGCCGACGTGTCAAGCAAAGGTCCAGAGTTAATCTGGGCTGCAAAGGGCAGATTTCCAACTCGCTAAGACAACCATTACAGGGTAAAGCTCTGCAGAGCCGTCAGACAGCAAATCCCTTTGAAAACAGGGAAAAGCAAAGGCTCTCCACCTTGCCGAGTGCTGCACATCAGCTCTGCTAATCCTTTACCAAAGTGAAATCTTTAGAAGCCAAATTATAAATTAGTGGAACACAGCAATTTATTTGTCTTGTTATCAAAAAGTGATGGGAGGGGAAACGAAAAAATCAATTTCGAGAGGGCTCTTCTCTGTGTCTAACTTGCCAATTTTGCAAAACTGTTATTTCCCTTGTGGGAAATCCATTTTATTGTGGAAATACCACTGTATGTATCAGCTGCTTTTCCATGAATTATCTGCAGGCTTTTGCATACAATACTGTCCTTTTGCAGCAGCAATGGGCCCAGTGGGGGATCAAACCTGAGGGGACCTCTTGCTCTCTGCTCCTTTAACACCGCTCACCCGAGCGCTTTGCTGAGTGTTCTGAAGGTTCAGCTCTTAAAGCAATGATGTATCACAACCCAGTTTTTACCTAAACCCGAGGATTTGAAAACTTCTAAATACATAATGAATAATCTGACCTGACATGCAAAAATCCCTACGTTGCCCATAAATATTATTCTCGGTATCAACCTTAAAAGCCACTACAGTTTTCTCTTCATTTCAGGGTTTGGGGTTTTTTTCAGCAAAAGAGGAATGAGAAGTTCACTTGGAGAAAATACATGTCCTGGGGGCTCTCTATAATGAATGACTTGGCTTCTCTCTGCAAGTGCTTGTGCTGTTCTGAGAAATGGATATATAGTGGGGTGCTTACCAGCAGTTCCTTTTGTTGCAATTTCTGAAATGAAGCTTCTCATGTTTCAGAGAATAATTGATTTTTTTTAAATAGCTTTCCTGTAGCTATACAACTCATTTTTTTCTGGCACTTTTGCCTTTTTGTTCCTCCTCTCAGATGCTTAATTATCTTTTGCAATAGTACACAAAATCAAATTACACAGCTGCTACATAGGTAGTTTCCTGGTATTCATCAGCATTCACAAAAGAAAAGAATGTTTTTATAATTTTGTCACAGACACTGCAGTCAGTTTTGTTTTTCTCCATTATCTTATTATTAAAACTGTGCTTTCAGTGAGGGTGCTGAAACAAGGCAAAATCTTGGGTTTACATAACAGCAAAATATTAAGCTCAGGATTTAAACTTTGTCTGCGTTACCATCCCTTTGTGTTTAGGTGCTCCACATGCCTCAGTGCTATCACATACATACTATTCCTCTGAAGCACAGGAGGCGTCAGAGCGAGCAGATAAAACCTTCCAGAAATCAAACCCATAATTTCATGTCTTTACTTCAAACAGATTTTGGAGTATGTTGCTGTCCGCACCACTGCAATGGGTTACAGCTTTTACATCTCTAATACACCCCTAATATAAATGAAAATAACGTGTTCACAGCACAGAACAGCTCCCAGAATTCCTCCCTTCAAAAGCAGATGCCAAAGAAACAGCTTTGAAGAAATACAATATCTGTTTTTTCAGCTGCTTTGAGAAGGATACGGATGTGGTGATGCCAACCTGCCCAGACCTACCTCATCTTGCTGCTTCTCCACGGAGGGTTTTGCAGCATCTCCTGCTGGGAAGTCACCACTGGTTGCATATGCTGTGACTAATTGTGCAGGGGCCATCCAAGTGTGTCACCAGCAGAGTCAGGCTGGGCTGCTGTGGCTGCCTAACAACACAAAAACACAAGCATGAAACCAAAAAGGACCATTCCAAAGGACGCTGAGACTTTATACAACATGCACAGAGTCAGGAAGGTTGGAAAAGAGCTCAAAGATCATCGAGTCCGACCAAGGCCACCACTGCCCCATATCCCAAAGTGCCTCATCCACGTGGCTTTTAAATCCCTCCGGGAACAGTGACCCCACCACTGCCCTGGGCAGCCTCTTCCACTGCTTGACATCCTTTCCATGAAGAAATTTTTCCTAAGATCCAATCTAAATCTCCCCTGGAACAGCTTGACTACATATCTAAGTATTTATTCTCAATGCACAGGAATAAACACACATGCAAATCTCTCCTCCAGTCGTTGGCCTTTAGAACAACCAAAGGAGAACAATTCCTCGTGAGCCAAACCTCCAGCACGAGGATGTACATGCCACAAACCCTTCAGATGGAAGCAAAGTTGATGCCTTAAATCCCCCCAGACTACTCGAGGCAGATTTTTGGTAATATTTCTGACATCAGTTCTATTGTTTCTCCCTATAATGCACTGACCTAGATCTGTTGGTGTAATTTTTCAGCTTCTAACACTGATAATATTGCTTTTAGACAGTGGTTTCAGGGCCCTTTTGAGATGAGTTCTTCAAAGCTGCAGCTTAATCCATTCTTTATTAGCTTCTGTAAAGTGATTACTTCTTCAGGGCTGGATGGAGGTACTTAAAGGAAATGAGCATTCTGTTCCCAAACATCACTGCTCCACTTCCAGAGCATTTGCTGGAACTCCAGCGCTTTAGGCTTGAGTGATGGGGATATAAAACAAGAGAAGACACTAACAAAAAAGTTTCAAATGGTAAATGTGTTGACACTGTGGCATTTTTTTAACAAAATCCCGAGCTGTGACAGGTGCTCAGGGACTGATGGCCCGTGACGGGCAACGTGGAGGTCACTGGAGCTGATGCTGCTGTTGAGATGTCATTTTATTTTTTAGTTCAAAATGAAAAATCGCTCTCTGAATGCAGTTTATTAGAATCCTGTTGCAAGGAGGGGCTGGGGAAAGTCACATCACAGTTGCAGATTGCTTTCCAAAACTCCTTCCACAGCACACAGGAGGAGAAAGGGATGGAAGCTGAGCTGCTGCAGCTGTCAGGCTGCAATTAGATGGAGACACTTTGCTGCCCACGTGAACTCCTTGTCTAATTCCATGAAAACGATGCTGATTAACACCAGGTTAAGATGGTTTCAAGGAATACTTGTTTAACTAATAACTAGAGAAAACAAGGACCAGCTGTTGTCATGGAGAAGTACCTGCTTGGAGGGCAAAGCATAGCTGGCAATTTGACCACAGCTCTGTGATTTCACTCGGCAAATGCACAATAATAAAGCAAATAAAGAAAAAAAGAGAAAAGACTAATTAATTTCAGAGCTGTTGAAAGCCAGAAACGTTAATAAAACCCCCAAACAACTCCTGGATGTTATTTTTAGGAATGTCTGTTTAGCAATCCAGCCAACTGTGCCAAGGGTGAAGGAAAACACGTATTAAAGTACAGGGCACGTGCTACTGATGTAAGAAGGTTGAGACCTGGTCTATCAAAAGGTTAAACAATGACTTTGTTCCTAAACTGAGAGAGAGATGAGAAACAGTTCCCTTGAATATGCTTTTCATGTAAGAAACTTTGGGGGATGGCCTGACTCAGAGAAGGGAATCACACAATCCTGGAATGGGTTGGGTTGGAAAGGATCTTAAAGCCCATCCAGTGCCACCCCTGCCATGGGCAGGGACACCTCCCACCAGCCCAGGTTGCTCCAAGCCCTGTCCAACCTGGCCTTGGACACTCCCAGGGATCCAGGGGCAGCCACAGCTTCTCTGCCCAACCTCTGCCAGGGCCTCAAAACACCAAACAACAGAGACTTACAAAAGCAGTTTTGAAGCTGGACAAACTTTCGAACCCATTTGTCAAAGCGCTTGCAGTTCCCATCTCAAGGTGAAACAAAAATAAATAGGTAAAAAAATTAATTGTGCTCCCAAGCCTTTTTAAAGAAAAAAAGCAAAATTATATTGAATTTCTGAAGGAAAAGCCGGTGTAGGGCAACTGCTGCTGCAAAAGCTTGTTAATGAATCATTGCAGCCTGCCATCCTTCACAGGGTAAGGAGTATCCACACACAGAGCCTGGACATTCATTTTAATAAAGGAAAATAACAACACCCACAAGAATGCAGGTAGCTCAGGAAATATATATTGCCCGCCTGTTTTGTGGGTTGTTACTGAAAAACAAATAAAATCATTTCAACCCTACCACGGAAATACTGTCTAATCTGGCAATTAACAAAGGGCAGCATAAACCAAACATGTTCTGTTTACAACAATTTAAATTTCTGTGAGAAATTAATTTAATTCCAAGATGCCTCAGTTTGGGGCAACACCACGTTTATCCCTAAAAGTGTCATAGTCCCTCTGGGTGTCTTCTGCTGAGTCTAACAAAAAACCAACACAAACATTCTAACTGAAAGTCCATCAAGCATTTTCTGGGTAGGTTTTCACGTGTTTCCTCCATTTCATGCCTTGACAGCAAAGGCAAAGAAAGCCTTGTTTAATTTCCAATATTGTACTTGATTTTCCTAAGTACTGGGTCGTGTTATCAGCAGGGAAAACAGCAGAGTCTCTGGGACACAGCTTGAAACCTTCCATTCTCTATTTTGCTTTGCCAAACACCTGGTCTGAGGTCATCCAAACATTCCACCTCTTTCCCCCTTCCCATTCTTGGTTCTTATCTGCTCTATTTTGGCTTTGGCCCCTTCGGAGCAGGAGATATTTGTCATTTGGTGTCTGTGCAGTGGCAGCCACAACAGGAGCCTGATGCTGGTTGGGGGCCCTGCTGGGCGTATCCTGCAGGGCACCTTTTGGGGACACTGGGCAGGATCTTTGTCTCCTTGTGCCACACTGGGCTGTGCCAGCTGCTGTGTCTGTTGGCTTTGCTGCATCTCAGCAGGGCAGGGATGCTGCAGACATTCGAGGTCTGCAGGAGAAATGTGGTCACACTTCAGCAGGTCCCCACAGCCACCACCCATTTAGTGGTGGTTTGGTCCATGGATAAGCCAGGAGGGAATGAGGAGAAGGAAGGGGAGTGCACATTGGCACAAGGGGCACCCACAAGGGCAGGCAGGTGGGGAGTGGACAGACATCCCCCAAATCCACCCCTCAGCCCCCTGAATGATGACATGAAGGAGGAAGAGAAGGATTCTGCTCCTGCAACACCTCTCAGAAAGGATGGAGAGATTCTATCTCAAACTGCATCCCCACCTACTTCTGTCTCAGCACAGAGTTTCACAACAGAAGACTCTGAAGTGGCAGCACAAGACACTGTCAGGACAGGAGTGATGAACGGGCTGGATGAGCCCTGGATTTATGTTCCTTTGGAAAGAAGCAGTCCTTGTCACCACTCCAGCTTTCTCTCTTGCTCCTCACCGAAGCCCTTGGGGTGCTGGAGTCGATATCAATCACACCCAGACAATCCTGCAATACCCAAGCCCTGGTCAGGATTGATGGAGAAGGCCAGCTCTTCTCTCTGCAGACATGACAAATACTGCAGTGCTTCAGCCCCAAGCCCTTCACCCCCCAGAGCTCGGGGTCACTGCTTCGGCTACGCAACAATTTGGGTTTGAAATCTGAATATGCCCATGTTTCTGCCAGAAGGACAAGGATGAGGTTGTCTCCACAGACATCATCCATGCTGTGAGCAAATCTGGTGCAAATACTATCTAGGCAGAGGAGACTTTGTGCTAACAATGGCTAGTCTTTTTTATGATAAAGAAAATCAAAATCATTGCTCTTTGCCTCTGACTTGCTAAAATAAGCGTTTGGATGTGGTGTCAGGCTCGTGGTGGGATTCTTGGAGCTGTCCTGTGCAGGGCCAGGGGTTGGACTTTGATGATCCCTGTGGGCCCCTTCCAGCTGAGGATATTCTGTGATTCTGGAGGGATGGACCAGCACAGGATGTGCTGTTCAGCAGTTCCCAGAAGAGCTGTCGAATACAGGTGTGTTAAGCCACCCCTCTCCCACCCAACCTCCACGTGATGCTTCTAAACCATTGATGTTGGGGATGGTCCTGTGAGGGCTGAGGGTTGGACTCCATAGTCCTCGTGGGTGCCTTCCAACTCAGCACATTCTGGGATTTATGGAGTGTTTTTGGAGGACACGGGAAGCAGGGACAGGATCTCACAGTGCTCCCTGTGAAAGCCCTGTGACATCCTGCTGAGGTCCCTCTCAGAGCCCTTGGAGTGCCCTGGGAGGAGATGCTTCCCCGAGGAGCCCATGGGCACAGCTGCCAAAACGTGGTGGGTGGCAGAGGAGAGATTTCAGGTGTTTAATTGAGGTATTTCAAGCTGGACACAGCCCTGAGCAAGCAGCTCTGACCCCCTGAAGCTGCAGGTGTGCCTGAACCGCCAGCCAGTGTCTCCTGCCTTCAGCAGTGGCTGCTGCAATTTTAATTTGCCCTTCTGTGCATTGTACCCTTTCTATTCTTGCTGCTGGAGAACAAATTTCCCACTGAATCCCCTTGAAACATTTGAGAGCAGCTCTAGAATGAAGTCTCATTCAGGCCACGTTGATCTGAGACCTTGTGCTGAGTAATGAGCCCTTCTGACCATGTGGCTTTACACCTTTTTACTGTATCACCTGATTAAAAAATGCATGGATGTCCTAAGAATATCCATTTGTTGTAAATAAAGTTAGCTCTAAAATAAAGACTAACACTTTAGATGTGTTGCCCAGTGTGTGGGTCCCGAGGCTGAGTCCCTTTCTGTGCCACCCAGTAAACCCCAAAGTGCAAATTTATGTGATATATCAACCCTTTAAGTAAACCTAAACCAGCAAATATCCAAGCACAGCACATCCAGCACCACGTCTGCGAACGGGTTCAGGCAGAAATGCAGGGCTTTTATAGGATCAATGACTGCACTTAAAAAAGATAACACACTGATGAAAAAAGATGGCATTCTCACTGAAGTATTATATTCAATTTAAAATGGATTAGGGAGCACTCGGGGTGTAAGTGCTGCACTTTAAGTAGAAATGTTATTTCAGCTATGGATACACACATTACATCTCACCTCAGCCTCTGGTATCTACACTGTTATTAAAGCTTCTCTTGTAACACATTAAAGAGTGTAAATGCTCTTTTATAATCATCCCTCACACGCTCTTTGCCCCTTCACCAACCTCCCTGATGGCAGATATAACCAGAGACAGAAGAGTGCTCCAAGAGGGAAACAAAACCGATGTGGTTAGAGCAGGTATGTACAAAAAATCAGTACATGACTGGGACTAAACAAGTTATTTGGCATCTCAAAGAAGGCAAACTCATCTCACAGAGCTGTCTGCTGGAGGTCAAGCTGGAAGCCTCAGAGCACCTCTGCAAACAGCACCGGATGCCCACACTGCCACCCTGGGCAAGGCACAGGGAGATGCTCGTGCACATCACAAGTATTCAAGTTACGCTGAAACCTGTGCGTAGAAAAGCCAGCAAGTGGCTTTGCTCACAGCCCAAAAGCAGACACGCCAATCGCTGTTATCTCGATCACACTAAACTCTCTAAACCAATGGAACAACAGTGCCCATAAAACCTGCATATTGCATATTGATTTTCCTATTCCTGTTTTATTACAGCAAGCCCTTTCTGAAGACACACACAGCTATTTGCTCCTTCCATTCCAATCGCTTGCGAGGCTGTAATTTAGTTTGCCTTCACATAATCACATGTGTATACACATTTCCAGACACATTTCTTACAGAAAATGTCATTGATTCAAAATGTAGAAAATAGATTTTCACCACTCACAGTGCAGCAGGTTCCTCCACAGAGAAAACCTGACCCATCCTCTCAGAGGCAGCAATATTGTCAATCACAGAATGGTTTTATTATACTAGAGAAGTGCCCTATTAGTTAAAAAAAATGTGAAAAATCAGAATAAACCAAGCTTTGCTCCATTACCTGGGGCTCTTGATTTATGTTTCCTGGATATTAGAAAGTATCATCTCTCTAGTAGTTCTTCATTAAGTAAAATCAAGTCATTATCTAATACTTTATTGCCAGAAGAAAGGAAAAAAGAAGAAGAAGAAAAGTTTAAAAAAAACCAAGAGAGGAAGATAAATGGAAAACTAAATGATAAGCTGACAAGGAGACAGTGAGATTTAGTTTGACTTTACACTATCAAACGGGGGTTGATAACATGAAGCACATATGTTTTAATGGCTCCTGAGTGACAGTTTCCAGGTGGGTAAAGCCTGAGCACCTTCTGAAATAATTCAATGATTCAGCTGACTGACTGCTGCACCCAAGACATCCTTTACCAGAGAAAATTTTATGTTAAATCCTAAAAAAAATCCCCCAGCAGAAAGAAAAGTATCATTCTCCTAAGACATTTGTCTCAGGCATCCTTAATCTTTTCCACCCTGGGGCAAACCCCATTTCTCTCCTTAGCTGTCTTCCCAAAACCCCTCAGATGTTGGAAATTACTGCGGGTTTCTTTGAAAAGGTTTGGTGCAAGGTGGGAACTCTGAGTGGCTGTTTATTTAATGGGTCTGTTTTGATTTTATTTGATTTATTATCATTTCTTTGGGTTTGTTTTTTTGTTGTTACTGGGTTTTGTTTTGTTGGTTTTATTTGTTGTTTGGCCTTTTCTAAAGTGAAAAATCAGAAACCACAAGTGCTTTCTTTCATAGTTCTTTTCTTCTCCCCCTTCAATTTTTATAATGGGCATCAAAACTACTTTTAGCTCCCACGTTGAACAGTTTAAACAGCCACTCATCCATTTCTCTGTTGTGTTTTGCCAAGAGTTTCATCTTATTTAGCCAACTACAGTGACTAAAACAAATATTTTCAAGGAAAGAGGGGGTGGGGATGTCAAATATGCTAAACCAAAGGTAAGAGGGGTATTTATTTTGTTGAGAAAACCATTTCCTCGCTACAAAAGCCATGAAACTCCCCATGAGCAGGTAAATCGTCCTGAATATTGTCCTTAGATCAAGGCAGGAATTTTTCACCCCCTGTCTCTTCCACACAATCTCCAGCACTGACAGCTCCAATCTCTTATTTAATTTGCTCCTGACCTTTCAGATCATGCTCCTTGTTATCTGCCTGTATTTCTTCCCTGACCATAAAAACAACCTTGTCCTGAAAAGAATTGCATTTGCCCCCTTGGAGGTGTGAATCTTGAGTGGAGACCAAGCTCCTTCCAGGGATTTTCCTGGAAATGGTGAGGTTCCATTCTTCCAGTTATGGATTTCTGCACGAAATTAAAAAATGTGATTTTCACCCTAAAAAAAACCCAAACTAACAGACTTAGCAGGGATGCATTAATTTTTTTTTTCTAGGAAATGCTTCCCAACATCTGTCTTTTGAGTTTCATGATATAATTCCTATTAATTCAATGATACAGAACGATGTGAACAGCAATTATTCCTTCCTGCAAGTCTCTTTGCATCGACAGCAGCCAATATCTTTAATTTCAAGGCGACTAACAATCAAATATTGATTTTCTTCCTATTTCATTGTCATCTTTATATCATTATTACAAGCAAACATAGCTATCTCAACTTTAAAAAGGCATTAAAAATTCCACTTTAAAATTTGAAAAGTCATTAATTTGGGATTATTTACAGAGGGTTTGGTGTTCCTTTATATCCCCATGTAATGCAGCAAGACTGGATGACAGAGAATGATGGATCTACCTTATACTGTAGCCCAGAAGTTATAAGGTGAGGTAAATCACTTTTTAATAGAATTAATTAATAGAATTTAATGACTACATTTTCTTTCCAAAAAAAGGGAAACATCCTGTCTTTCTAAAAGAAAGAAAATAAGTGTTTCGAAGAGAGAGGAGGCACTCAAAACAAAAAGCTATTTCTGTTCATTGAGATTAGATTTTCTAATAAATTACTAATAAATTTGGTCTTCTCATTTGCTATTTATAGCTCACAGCACAATTTTGAGGTGTTCCCTTGGTTATACTTCATGGCCCAACACTCTGCACTGTGAAACAGAGTCTTGTTTCACTTGTTAACACTCATCACCTCTCAGGGCTTGACTACAGGTAATATTATTTAATTCTTTTAATGGTCTCTCGAGAACAAGTGACCTTTACTGCTGTTTCCTTTGCATGTTCAAAGTGTTTCCTCTCCTCAGCCATCATTGCTTCCCCTTGCAGCTGGAAAGTGAACCAGCAAGGTGGACATGGATTTGGGGAGGTACCACACTCACCTCAGTATATTTTAACGTCCCTCACTGCTTGTCTCGAGAGGGCCAAAATGACACCTCATATTTTACTGCAGCTCCCACCCAGGAGTGAACCCGTGCCTGGAACTGGGAGCCAGAGGTGCTACATTTGCCAGACTTCACCCTTGCTTACATCTGGCCTGAAGGATTTCTGTAGTCTCACACCTGGCTGAGGTTTGAGGCACAAAATCGTGGAATGATTTGGGTTGGGAGAGACCCTAAAGCTCATCTCATCCCACCCCCTGCCATGGGCAGGGACCCCTTCCATAGACCAGATTGCTCCCAGCCCTGTCCGTGTGCAGGGATTGGAGAGAAGCACTGGGAGGGGGAGATACACCTTTAAATCGAGGGATGAGCCAGTGCCTTTGATTTGCAATTTAACACGTGGCCCAGGGAAACAAAAGCTTGCAGAAACTCCCAGCTGGAGGCATCGAGCTATTTGTGACTGGGAAAAATGTTACTTACTAGGGCCTGAACCTCCAATTAATTTGTGAGTCTAGTGGAGGACTTGCACAGACAATTGACAAAAGCAGACTCTTTTTATCCCATATTGTTAGATTTAAAGCTACACATCTCATTTTATGTCACAATAGTAGAATTTAGTACAAAGCACTAGTACTGCCAGACTAGGACTGCCCACAAATTTCTCAGCAAGCAATTAGAGATTTGCTACTTAATAAACCCAGATTTGCTCTGGAGCTGCACCCATGGAAGCCCCAAAGTCCTGCATCTGCCTGATATTTTCAGAGTTTGGGAGCTGAGACCTGATAGGAAAAACCTGCAGACTGTCAGCACAAAGAGACTTCATTAATTTCACCAGTGGTTGGATCAGTGTTTGCGGTTCCAACACCAATAATCATTTTTGAGTGGTGTCACAGCCAGTATTTATTGCAGGTTTCCTTCCCCTTGCTCTGCAATTCTCATTGCTGAGACTGGTTTTCTTACACTGTAAAACCGGAGAAGAAATTCAGTGCCACGCAGAGGCATTAACACTTTGCTTCTCTTACTGAGAAAGCAGCAGCCAAGCCCTGACTGAGGTAGTTCACCCAAAATTATAGAAAGCACCACTTAAAAAAGGGTGACTCTCTGGCTTCTGACATTGGACGAACTTTTAAGGGGGGTTGAAAGGTAACAACTGTGTCTTGACTCCTTTAGCAGCTCTCCCAGAGACCCAAGATGAGTATTAATATTTGAGGGGGGGAGGGAATCCAAAAACTCCACTACAAACCTCACCAATTCCCCCATGGAATACCAATCCTGCTCCCTGTGTTATCCCCATCCTAAGAGCAGAACTTCCCACCTTTTTTCCCCTCTATAATTAGTGCTGAAGAACTGAGCTATTCCAGCAGTGGAAATGACTTTGGAGCTGTCCGGGACTGACCTCCTTCCCACTGGTGGCCACGTAGAGCTGGTGGGCAACATCTGTGCTCCCAGCAGCTGCTGAGATGCCCAGGAGCAGGATAAATGCTGCCTGCCTTCAAGGCTTCTTCCTAAATGCTGCCCAATAGGACTCATTCCTGCTTGGCCAGCAGAAGGGGACAAAGGGCACCACGTGCTGGCAGAGTGGAGCCATCCATCCTACCCAGGCCGTGTTTCTGTGCCTTGGGGGCATCTGGGGGTTGGTTATTCTTCACCTCCAGCCCTGCTTGCAGGCAGCCTTGTGGCCCTGCCACCTGAGCACACAGAGAAGGATGAACCAGCCTCAGGGCAGCTCCCAAATCCACTGTGCTCACTCGAAAAAGAGCACAATAAATCCTTTGCTCTCCGAACAACAGCTTTCCTTCCTTTCTTCCTTTCTTCCACAGACCCTTCCCTCATGTTTCCCCCAACCACTTCTCATGCCTTGAAGCTTCTGCTGCACTATCTGGAGAACTTGATCCATCTGGATTGTCACCATCCCACCTTTTCAGTACCCAAGAACTGATTTAGCACTTTCTCCAATATTATCAAGCCCCCCTTCCAACTCAACTCCTCACACCACACTGAGGATACTGTAGCTCAATGTCTGAAAGTATTTGATCCAACATATGGGTTAAAAATAGATTGAAAACACCCAAGCCAGTTACATCAGTACCCCCAAATCCAAATAAGAGTATCCTGAAGGGGTAAGGATGTGCAAGGCACCAGCTCAGCCTGTTCCAGGTGGATCCCTGCAATTCCTGCTCCCCACAGGTGCTCCAGCACACCCACCCCAACCACCCTCCCCAGGGCCAACACAAGTGACACTTCCCACGGATTTTACACTTGGCAATTTTCTTGCTTAAGCCCTCAGTAATCTCCCTCTCTCCTTGCTTATTACATCTCAATGCCTCCCACCTGTAACTCAATTTCCCTTGCTCCCAAAACTGCTGATGTCTCAAACAGCCCCAGCTCTGCAACCACTTCGAGTTTCAGCTCCTTTTTCGAGTCACTTTTCAGCTCCCAGTTGTACCTCTGGAACGATGCCAAACCTCAGCCAGAATATGCTTTTCTTACCACTCCTGCTACCTTTACCAACCACATTTTTTTTAATTTAGCTTTTTATTTCATGTACAGCCAGCAGACAGAATTGAGGGAGCATAAATTACCCTGTGTGCAGCTGAAGGGGTGAACCACCTTACCCAGAGGAAAAGATCTTCAAATGCAAACATACATATCTCTTAATGACTCTAATTAATGACTCATTATTAATCTCTTATTTGGGGTTTTAGCAGTTATAATGGTAGAACTTTAAGAGCAGTGACTATGCAGATATACCAGGAAGGAGAAATCTTGCCAACCTCATGTTTTAACATCTCTAGGACAACTTACATTAACTATAATATTTCTTAAAAACACAACTCCTGGGTCAATCCAAGCCCTCCCTGTTCCCCTCTGTCTTGCTCAGGGAGCACAAGAGAAAAGAGCATCATGAACAAAGGCAGGAGTTTTGTTTCCAGGGAACCCTCCCCAGCTGCTTCTCCCTTCAATAATGGTCTTTTCCCTGCTCAGCTTTAATGAAAATCTCCAGGCACAAAAGAGGGGCCACGATTGGCTTAAGGAAGCAGAAATATTCACCTGAAAGGGACTTTGGAATGAGAAATGTATTCAAAAGTTGGCCATGAGATGGATTTTTTTCACTCCTTTCATTCCTCCTCATTCTCCTTAAAATATGTGAGAGGAGTTCATTTTTACAGCCTTTTTCAGAAGAGGATTTCACTGAAGGGTCTGACCAGCCAGGCTTTTCTGATGGAAAACTAAATTATTTTCACTTTTACTGCTTTCTGCAGCTGGTCTTTATTTCTCTTTTAGCAAAGAAAGAATAAAATAACTCATTAAAACAACTCAGTGTGTTCAGAACCCTTTTCTACTGAACTTGTTGGAATAATAAATAAATGATACAGCACTGGATTTATTTTTTTTTTAATCTTTGCTTTTTCTGACCCCTCATTAGATATTTAGGATTCTTTGGACTCAGTGCTTATTACGGAGGGTGGAAAGTTCTTTTCAGAACTTTCTGGAGTTGTGACCCGATAACACTTTGGTGCCTTCAGTAAAAAAATCTATGAACATTGAGTTTGGGTGGCAAAGTTGCTTTGTTTTTCAGTAATTGTATATCACCAGCATAATTGAATGTGAATTTAATGAAACCATGGGGTTAGAAAAGAACATGAAACAATTTGAGAAGGATTACCACAACGGGCCAGCTGATGAAAGCCTAACACTGCTCTGAAAAGCAAAAATGTGCCTGATTTACATTTATATTGTGCTCTTTTTTTTTTTTTGCAATTGTTTTTCTCTTCCTCCTCAATTATTCCAAGGCTGTGTTTTATTGCTCTAAAGAAAGGAATAATAAAATATGGTTACTACATCATCTTTACAAAAATAAATATGTAGGGTCTGGCAACAGAGCCTGTTTGCCTAAAGATCTGAGGAAAGAAATAAAATTTTAAACCTGAAAATAATCAGATAATCTCTGGTATCTTTAGAGCATCACTAAGCACTTCCACAGATTGGGACTGGGGGGAAACAACCCTGAATTTCAGCAGAGAAGAACAAAAAGTGGGTTTACTCCACAAGTCCTCTCCTGGTTCCTTGGGGAAGCCACGTGCCAGCAGCCACCAGGACCCTCCTGTCCATCCCAAGGGGCACAGCAGGACCTGAGGGCACTTCCCAGGCACGAATAATTTAATTGCTTTAAAGAGAGACCTTGTAAAAGTGTTTAACCATGAAATATTCCTAAATACCCTCCTCTTTCTTATTAGCCCTTACGACCAGCTCCTGCCCTGCCTTTGGGACAGGCTGGATGCTCAGGGGGCTCTAGAGATGCCTGAAATGGGACATTTACAGCTGGAATTAAACCTGGATGAGGCTCAATCTGCAATCCCAGAGGAAGGAATAGCAGCTCTCTCACAGGACACCAACTGAGGTACCCCAATTATTCTCCCATAAAAACCATCCCACCATGGGACATCTGCATTAACCCCAAAGCTAGTGCTTAGCAAAGTATGACTGGAAACAAAACTGATGTGTTTATGCTTTGAATTTAATATTTCACAGCTTGTTCTCGAGGTAAAAGTATTATCTACAAGATGGGAAAAAAAAATCAGCTTTTCAGGCTTGATTTCCTCTGTCACACTTCAGGGCTTTGCTGGTGTGAACTATCCCAAGTGCTTAAGGAAAATCATCTCCTGCTGCCAACATCACATTAAGTGCTCAACCAAGCTGGAAGTTACCACTGTGGGATTGATGTCTATGAAAATGGGGTGGTGAAAAGGGTTTCCAAAGTTTAGGAAAAGCAGTTTGATGGCATAACACAAGGAAATATGTACAGGCCAAAATTCCTTGAGAGGCAATTCAAAAAAGCATGCATGGGAGCTCTGCAGTCTAGCTAGTTATCTATATAATATCTTTTATTAAAAATGAAATGTCTTTATATAAATATCTTTTCTAAAAAATAAAATATGTCTATATCTTTATAGATATAGATATCATATTATCGAAAAAAATCTTTTATTTTTTACATTAAATAAAAGAAAAGGCCACCAAACCTGAGGTAAGGCAACAGTTACACACTGGAGAGGGAATTCTGTTCTTTTGTCCCTAAAAGGACTGAGAAAATCGCACATAAAGGAGTTGGGGGTCAAAGCCAAGTAGCCCATCATTTGTGACAAATACAAATATCTTCATAAACACAAAAAAAGAAAGAGTGGGACATTTTAGCTAAATTAGAGCCAACACTAAGCCACCCTTTCAGTGAAGTCTTGTTCTTCACTGACTTTGTTCGTTCCACAACGTTACACCAGTGAGTTTTTCACCACATTTCCTTCTTTTCATGCCAAGATGTCTCATGTCTTCAAAATCTCTCCCTGTTTTGAAAGGATGCTCCTCTCCCCTCTGAATCAGCAGGGCCAGCAGCATGTTTGGTGTGTTATCAGCTCCCACCTTTAGTTTACAAGCCCCTGTACGAGTGATAACACTTAGTTTTGCATGAAATGAGATAAAGTTACAAACCTTCACAGCCTGAATGGAGGATGAAAGGACCTGTCTAGAAACCCAAGGGAATCTCCAGCAGCAGAGGGGAGGAATGAGTAGAGCTCTCTGGTTCCCTTCCCTGCTGCCCAGGGTAGTGGTGGATCCCCATCCCTGGAGGGATTTAAAAGCCATGTGGATGTGGGGCTCGGGGACGTGGTTACTGGTGGCCTTGGCAGTGCTGGGGGAACAGCTGGACTCGATCTTAGAGGCCTTTTCCAACCTAAACAATTCTATGATTCCATTGCAAATCCCTGGGCCAGGTCAGAGTTAAATGTTTGAAGTTACACCTATGGAGCTGCCAGAAGATAATGTAGGGTTTCTGCAAGGTTTATATTTATCAGTGGAGGATTTCCCATTTCAAGTTTTCTATCTGATCTGTGGCGAAAGAGATGCCTCAAGACACAGACCATTCAAGCCTGAAGAAAAAGAAAACAGGTTAGTGTCCAGGGCCAGCTTGGACAGGGCTTGGAGCAACCTGGGTGTCCCTGCCCATGGCAGGGGTGGGATGAGATGAGATGAGCTCGAAGGTCCCTTCCAACCCAAACAAGCCTGGAATTGTACGACAAAGCCTGGCCAAAGCTCAGCCTCCCTGGTATTTTCTGACTTCACCTTACAGGGGAGACAGCAAACCCCTTTGTTGTGACGTTTCCCTGTGAGAGAGCTCAGCTCACGGAATTCCAGGGGATTCCAACCCCAGCTTGACCTGGCACGGTTTTACCTCAGCCCCACACGCCGTGGGTTTGGGTGAGGCTCACAGTTCTTCAGCTGTGATGCCAACCCCTTGTTATTTATCGTGCAGAGGGGTTTGAAGAGCACGCTGTGCCAGGGGCTGTGCAGAGGGCAGGGAAACGCCGCGGCAGCGAGTGGATCTTGCAATATCCTTGATATAATTACGCTGCCAGAACACCTCACACGCCGCATTGTTCACAAATTAGCTGCAGAGCCACGACTCTGAACGACCTTTTAACTTGCGTGGGAATCATTTCTGCAGCAGCCCTTTTTGAGTTTCTGTAATTAAAGTCATTTAAAAGTTTTAACCAGAAAGTGCACTCAGGGCACACGAACTGATAAAGGGAAATGTGGCTTCAAGAGCTCTTTTCCCCCCCCCCTTCATGAGGAGCTCCCACTGTGTCAGAAAATTACTGCATGTCCATCTCTCGATTTGGCTCCACAACAAAGGATTTCCACCTCCTCACTCCACGCTTCTCATGTTTTTATTTTTCAGTCTGGATGCTTTCATGGGGGAAGAAATGAAACCTCTTGCTATGCCTGTGTGCCAGTGTTAAACGGGAACAGAGGAGTGGAAGCACGTTTGGAGCTCCAGGAAGCCAAGAGGCCACACAGGGCCATCCCCCTGGTCCAAAGCTGGTGCACTTTGGTGCTCCAGTGTTATTTCTTTTGGAGTTTTATGCTTCCCTAATTAGTTTTTAAGGATGCCATGGTTATCATGCCCATTTCTACAATTAATTCCTTGGTATTGATTGCTTTCCATATAAAGATTATTTCTTTCCACTCAAAAATCCATGTGCAGGTTTAACTGCAAGGAATGGGCCACTGAAAACATGGAAAGGACTAAGTTATAAAGATCCTGGAGCAAAGAAAAAGGAGGGCCAGGAGTTATTTTCAAAGTCAATTCTCGACAGAGACTGTGAGAATTAGGCACTTTTGTACCATGACACTGGTACAGAAGTCACACAACCCAAATATCTTTATAGAAATGCCCCAAGGAGTTACGTTTTTATTTTTAAATCATGTTCCCTGTAGACACTGACCATCCTTTAAATTATGTAGATCAACTCCAGCCACAAAACATTCTGAAATATTTTTAAGCCACTATTTAATAAACAAGAAACCCACTTATTTTCTAACTTGGTGTGACAACTGAAACATATAAATTCAAAATTATTAAAAGTAAATATTTACTATTATAAATCACTATAAAATAATAACTTCATGACATTCTACTGTGGTCTTCCTAAAATGTAGAGGCAGTTATTGTTCCCAAGGAGGGCAGGAGGTGAGACTGGCCTTACTTTTTGGCTTTTAAAAGTGTGTCTCTGAATAATCCCTCCAATTTCAGTATTCTGCAAGTAAAAATCCACCAGGAGGATTGTTTATAATAAACCATTGTCTTGTAAATCAAGAAACACTCATGTACACAGTAGAAATGGGGGGGAAAAAATTGTTTCAAAAGCCAAAGAGGCCATAAAACCTGAGTTTTATTGCATGTGTTTGACCCCTGGTTCAAGTTTAATGCTGCACATAAAGGAATTGTGTAGGAAATGCTGTTTTAGGAAGGTGGTGGAGCCTGAGCACCCCGTTCTCTGGGGGGCTTTGCACGGGCAGGAATTATTCTGTGCTTTAAATACCCATTGCAAAGCCTCCCATATATACAATTAAACTGCATTCATTAGGAGGTTATGAGCCTATGAAAGCCATCAAGCTCTGACTGATAAATAAGCAGAACTCTGTGCTCTGGCCTCGTGGTGATAATTCAAGGGCCAGGGAGAGTTTATTGCTGCACTCCAATGTCTGTGCAGTTGGTGGAGCCCATTAACAGGGTTAATGATGATATTCTTTTATTGCTTTGAGGCAATAACCTGTCATAACAAATATCAGGCAAGAGGGTATTTGGCCTCACATGCAGAGTTTGGGCCTTTTTACTTCTCATTTTAAAAATTTCAATACCAAGACTTACCCTTGGTTGGCAGAGACAGAACATGCACATGGAATTATGGAATGGTTTGGGGTGGAAAGGACTTTGAGGATCATCTCATTCCAAGCCCCTGCCGTGGGAGGGACACCTTCCAGCAGCCCAGGTTGCTCCAAGCCCCATCCAGCTTGGCCTGGAACACTCCCAGGAATGACACCATCACCCAACTTGCATAAATCCTTTCATTATTTCCTCAAAAAGCTTCAAAAAAACAGGAATTACTGCAGAGCAAGTTCTGGAGTTTGATCCAGAGCTGAACTGTCTTCTCCAGTACCAAGTACCTTGTGCTTCTGCTAGAGATGCTCAGTTTTGTGTAAATTATTATATATCCACAGGGTTGTGGTTTTGGTTTTTTCTCTTTTCTGTGTGTGAAGGCAACAGCAGATTGGAAAAAAATGTGGCACTTCTTAAATTTGAAAGTATCAAACATCTTATCAATCAACCAAAATTGTTATATCAACAAAACAATTCCCTACTGATCCACAGACTTCAAAGAAAACCACGCAGTAGAAAGAGCTCCTTATCCTCCTGGGGGTTTTAATTTCTATTTTATGTGTTAAAACTAAATTTAAAAACCCCCAAACCATAACTTCATGATTGATTTCACTCCAGCTGTGCATTCCAGCTCCTCTTTTTTGCTGTACCAGGGAGCACAGCAAAGGTTCTTTCCAAGGGATGAGTCTGATCCCTCAAACATTGCTGACTGATTCCCATGCAGGACCATTTAAATCAGACTTAAACCCCACATTTTGGCAGAGTGGGCGTTCAATGGGTCACAGAGTTTGTGTTTTGCCCCTTGGAGAGCACTGGAACTGGATCTTGCCAAGAAACATCTCCAAAGGGCCATATTGACCAGAGAGAAAATGGAATCAAATGATCAATTTCCAACATTCCTGTTTACCAAGAAATGACAATTCTCCTCTGAGCAATTCCACAGGCTGTTGTGTCAGATTCTCTCACTGATCAACAGAAAAGCAAAAGAAAAAACCATTCCTGCAGAGTGGGAAAACTCCCTTTAAGCACAGCGATTAATGGGACAAAGCCAATCTATTAGAAAACTAAGGAACCAGAATATTAGTCCCACCCCCAGCAGTTTCTAATCCCCATTTTTCAGATCTCACTTTCATTTACTTGCAATACATAAGGAGCTTTCAGGTAATACAGGAAGTCTGGGTCAAACAAAACAAACAAAACCCACCTCCATTTGTTCCTTTGCCTTGTTAATCTGTTTTCTTTCATCCCAGTTTCCCCCATGGCAACACTTGAGCTGATTTTCAAGTTTTAGGAATGCACAAAAACATATGAAATAATTCCTGCAGAGCTTTAAGTCTCTTAGAGTGGGTTTAGAGCTTACTCAGAATATCTGTGGCATTTGGGAACAGGAGTCACGAGCTGCCTTTGTTCTGAGGAACTGGAAGGTTATGGAGACTGGTGTGACTGCTCAGAACTTCCCAAAGAAACAGCAGCTTTTCCAGAGCTGGAAATCTATAAACCAGTTCTTAATTTTATAATAAAACCCTCTGATAAACTGGATCAACACAGCAACAGCTGGTGAAAGCTAAAAATCATGTCTGATCCCTAAAAATCACCCCCATTCCTGCTGACCAGAGTGGAAAGAGTTAATTACCCATTTTACCACACTTTAATTGAACATTTTGGCCTAAAACAGAGTTAAAAAGTAATCACAACACACCTGCTGGATACGGAAAATGCAATTTAGGGGTTTATTTAGGCGGTGGGATCTGCAAAAACATTCCAAGGTTTACCTGGTGGGGCAGAGACCACAGGACTGACAACTAAAAATGGGTTTTTCAGGATTATGCCCCAGTTTTCCAATGTAAGCTGCAGGCAAGGATCCATTCCAGCTGAATTCCAGCTCCCATATCCCACATTAACTTGCTGTGAAACTCAACATTTTACCCCACTCGTGCTCTGTGGCACTTTTGTTCTATCCAGGGAATCCTTCCCGATATATCTACCACATTAACAACTCCATTTTTGCCTTAAACACCTGGTAAAGTAACAAACATTCCCAAAAAAAGCACCTAGAAATATCTGAGGTGGCAGAAGCACCAAAGTTTTGATATGAGCCATCACATAAATCAACATCCAAGGAAAGGAAAACACAGAACATCAATATTTATAGGTCTTGAAAGGCCTCTGTCAGGTTTTATTTCTGAATTTGAAGCATGTTAGAGAAAATAATAAGCAAGAGAGAACAGCAATAAAGCAAAGGAGAAGTTAAAGTGCTTTGAGAGATTAATTCTCCAAGCAAGACAATGAAGCGGCTGGGACAGAGAGTTAAAGTGGTGTCAAATCTCTCTGAGGTTATAAAGGAGCCTGGGAGACAGATGAATTGGGCAATCATTTGATAGCAATCAGTTTATAACCAAGATAAAACAGAAATGAAGAAAAGGAAAGAGATGTTTGACGTTTGGAAACAGCAGGTTTGGGGACAGGGAGTTGCTCAGTGACTTTTGTATGAGTTTGATGGCGGTTGTTTTAGCAGAGAGTGACAGGTTGGAACAGGCAGGACAAGCCATGACATTCAGAAGGTGCAGGAGAGATCAATGCCCTGCTCCAGGTGAGCCATAAACAGGATCCAAGGAAGAACAAATGGTGGAAAAGTTGATGCAGAGATGGAGGAACCAACAGAAGGAGGAACCCCGAATTAGATCCAAAGCTAAGACCGCAACAAGATTTTCATCAACATCTCCCTGTAATTTAGGAGCCTTTTTTGCATCCACTGCTTTCTTCTCAAGGGGATTCTTGTGGACAGACTGTCAATCCATTAGAGGAAAGTCGGGTGGGGGGTTATTCCCACTGTTTATTGCAGAGGTTCTCTGGAAAGGCCCCGGGAATGTGGTTAGGAATTCATGGATTGGGACTGAACACCACGTGTTACCCACACTGACTGGGGACCTGCAGATATATTTGATATTGGAAAACTACCTGAGCTTCTCATGGACATAATTACATAAATTACCATTTCCAGAGGCTTCAGAATTACTCCTTATGTACATATATAGAGTTACACACAGAGATATATATTATTATTATTATGGTTATAGCCATTGGTTATTGAACTCAGTTAAAAAAGCAACCCTAAAAATCAAGCAAATTCTTGGCCTATAAGACAGAACCAACTAAATTTCCAGGATGACTTAAAGACAGGCCTTTCTGCAGCAAGTGATAAAGCAAAATTTAATGATAATGGGATAAACTTGAGAAATAAAGTGATAAAGTAAGTAAACTTCACTGAAGTAAAATGAAGGCAAATTAATACCAATGACAGTATCCACAGACTTGAAATTAAATGGTGTTACAGGAGCTCTTAACCAGCTACTTGCCAGGAAAATTTGGAAATATGAGCAGGAATGCCCCAAAACTTGGATATTTTCATCCTTTGGCTGCCTCTTCCCTAGCCCAAGTTGAAGCATTTGCAGGCAATGCCTCGCTGCAGGTTTGGAGCAGAGTGTTTTAATGCCATGTATTGGCATTTCCAAAAGCAAGCAGGTCAGGGTAACATTGAACTTCTTGCTTAATATGTTGATAAAAAAATTACCTGACTTTCATACCCTGGAGGCAAACCACCAAACCCACCCCTCTCCCTTCGTACCCTTAACCCCAGTGCAGAGTCTGTGACATATCATCTAAATTCTTAATTTCCCTTCAAGCCTCCCTAATCCCTCTCCAATAACACCCCCATGTCTCCTGTTTGCTTTCACACATCCTTTCCAGAAACTCCTGATGTTTTAAATCCCCAATCACTTCTCTTACTCGGTCATGTCTCGCTTATTCCAATAATTTCATACTTCTGCTAAAACACTTGTAACTCCCATCCAGCAATCTTGTTATATGAGATATGAAGCCTTCCTCTCTCAGCTCTGCTGTGATTGACATCCTTCCTATGGGGATCTTCCATGAGCATTGTTACCCAGTGGATAAATCACCCGAGCATTGAGGCAGTGACATCTAAACTCTCTCCACCCTCATTACTCCAGCTGATAAAATATGGACAGTAGATTTTCAGTTTAGAAAGCAGCTCATTTCCCCAAATATTATTATTTTAGTTTATTTTTTTTGTGTTGGGGTGTGTTTTTTCTTTTTCAGCTTTTCCTACAAACACACTGTGTCCAGGGATGGTAAAACGCCTACAGCATCCCCCTGGTGCTTCCATGCAGGAACAACCTCAAAGGGGAAATCTCAGGTTCTCCTTCCTGAGCTGAAATTGGGGAAAGCTCCCAGGAACCTGAGAGCATTTTCCAGCTCTGCTCTTGCTCTGCATCCACCACTCCATGGATAAATCACACTCCAAGAGAAATTTCCAGCTGCACTCCCTAAAAGCATCTGCTGAACACGTCCTGCTTACACAACCATTCCACCCAAGGAGGGCATGTGTAACAGATTTAATAAGCAGCTCCTTTGAAAACTGGCTACCTTGCAACATTATAACAGAATCAAGTGAAAATAAAAGCTTGCAAGCATGTTTTAGGACATGATTAGTAAACAAATAACCTTACCTCGTGTAGGGTTTCAGCTGAAGAACCTTGAGAGGAGATACCTGCAGCCGTGTTGCTTATTTGATGTATTTCCACTGTGGCTGGATCCTTTTCTCTCCAGCCCTGAAAGAGCTGGAAAGGAACCATCAAACACTGAAAATAAAAACAGTCTAAGTCCTAACACAGTTATCCACTTAAAACTAACAAAACCCAGGCTAAGAGGAGCCCTTTTTAAGCCTTCCTGGGCTGCTCCCTCCCAAGGTTTTGGTGATGCTCAAGCCCCTTTTCCCCAGGTGAACCAAACCAGGAGGATTTTCTTGATTGCAGATTAATCCCAACCTGAGAGCCAGGCTGTTACTCACAGAGTAGTGACTTATGTCATGAGTAGCTCTACTACTCTGCAGGTAAGAGCAGTTCTGGAGAACTCACCTCTTGTTGGGTGCACAGGACTTCTCATCATCCCAGTGGTCTATTTAATGCCCATGGAGAATATACGGCAACCTGCATAATGGCAAACCCCCCAAAACACAGAAAACCACTCCTGAAATTAAAGTTCTGATTTCAATTTCAAGTATAGAGAAGGTCAAGGAACTAATTTGGAAGTTACAGCGTGATTTGAATAAGGAAATTACTGCAGGTAACCCGTCAGGAATGGTAGTTCACCCATAATGAATTGGATTTTAAATTGAGTTTTAAAATAATATCAAGGATACTGCCATCCAACATGCCACTGTAGGGTTAAGGCTAAAAATAACGTTGGCTCAAAGAAATATGGTAATTATATTCATTTCTTTAAGACAGTAATAATTATGACATTATAAAAGTTCTCAATTTTATCCTGCTGGATTGAAATCCTCCCTGTGCATTTGAAGACAGTGGTGTCAGAAGCACAAAAACCTGGTTTAAGTGCAAGCAAGCAAAACCCTTCTGGCAGCTGTTACAGGAAATTCTCTGGCCACACCACTTAAATTACCTACAAATGTGACCAAAACATCCCCATTTCTGATAAAACTGTCCCCTCCTTTTTCCCCATGTGGAATCCCACGGAGCTGAGGTGGCACTGCAGGAAAACTGTCCATGAAGAGTCATAAAGAGGTTTGTTTCAACACCCCATGAAAGCAGAATACTCCAAAGGAACGCTGGAGGGTTTCAAGTGAGTGGTCAAAATGCTTGAAGCTGGAGCTGGGCAAACATTTCTTCTTCCAGGAGCTGACACCAAAATCCTCCTGGGGGTTTGGAAGTGCCTCTTTGGAGCCAGGGGATATTTATTTCTGTAGCACATAAGACACATGGGCTTTTCGTTAATTCAGGTTCCTCTTTCTATTGCAATTCTTCCCACCTAATTTTTGACATGCTTATAAAATACAGGGATGCCAACAGAGACTGTGCTGGCTGATTGGGAGTAGATTGAAATGGTTCAAAAGCCTTGTTTGCTTGTGACTTCCGTAGGAAATTGAAGTGCTCGTGGCCTCAGTGTTTGCTTTCCTTCCTCTGCCATGGCATTGTTCACCTGGAAGCCCAAACATCACCCCCATCACACTGAGGTCGTACCACCATCTAACACTGATCATCTTCGAGCTCCATATTCCGTAAGAGACTTCCAGGGAACTCCTTGAGACCACAACATCCTTTTGTGGGATGAAGTTGGGCTCATCCTTCAGGAAGCAGCACTCTTCAGCACCAGCAATGACACAGAGTTCTATTTTCCAAGGCCACACCGTCCCATCCAAACCCAAAGTTCCCCTCAGAGCACGGAGGGTCACACATTTCAGGAAATAAATATGAAAGTTGAGCAAGGTGCCAATGGCTGTCCTAAATTTCAGTGCTTCGTCTTTCAGCTTACTGTCCCAGCTCATGCTGGCCCCAAACCAGGAGGTGCAGAGGTTTATGCAAATCCTGGGCAAAAGCTTCAATCAGGGAAGGCTAAATTAATAAAAATGCTGGCTCAGCAAGTCAAAGACACCCGGCAAACAAAGGCTGAAATCAATTCCTCAAGTCCTCTTTCTGTGCACCTGATTTTAAACACTTGGGACTTTGCCAGCACGTGCCGTGACTGGCCTTGGAAAGCTTCAGAACTCCCATTTTACTGCTGCAAATATGAAAAAGATTGAATGGTCTTGAACATCCTGCTATAAAACAAAGAGCTCCGGATATTTCCTCAGGCTATTTTTGATGGGTTAGTTAAGAAGCATAATGCATGGATTTTGTTCTTTGCTCAAACACCATCCATCTAGCTGTAAAAAAGGAGGAAACTTGGCATTTTTTGCCTTCAGGTCATTGAAATTGGCTGTCAGGATACCTGTGCCATTTGCTTTACTGTCATGCAGATGCTGACACGGCAGAAAAACATTATTATGAGGGGGTTAGCAAGAGAACATTGGCAATTGTCTGAGAAATATATCTTTTCTCCTCCCAGGGTTATGTAAGCCTTTTTATCTCTACGTATGTAAATATATGTCCCAAGACACTCTTATCCCATTAGATGTGTTGCCGATAAGATCTGTTTGAAGAGAGGGCTCGAGATGATCCAGTTAATGAACTATTTCTAGGAGGCAGGTTATTTTGGGTGATCCAGACTCTTGAGGTCTTAATGTGCCTTCTCCACCCATACTCGGTGTGTGCAGGAGGAGTTTTACCTGGACAGCTCCTTCCTCTGCTTCAGCTTTCCTTTTGCCACTTGTGAAATGATCCTGATTGTCTCTGTAAAGTGTTTTGAGTTCTAGGGCATGAAAATGAAAACCAACCAAGTCCCCCTCCTTTCTCCTGGCATCACTGAGTAACAAGTTTTCGTTCAAGGACAAGGGAGAATGGCTTTAAGCTGAAGGAGGGTGGATTTAGATGGTATATTGAGAAGGAATTTTGAGAAGGAATTCCTGGCTGGGAGGGTGGGCAGGGCCTGGCACAGGTTGGGCAGAGAAGCTGGAGCTGCCCCTGGATCCCTGGAAGTGTCCAAGGCCAGGTTGGAGCCACCTGGGCTAGTGGAAGGTGTCCCTGCCCATGGCAGGGGGTGGCACTGGATGATCTTTAAGGTCCTTCCAACCCAAACCATCCTGTGATTCTCTATCATGATGAAATTTCTCCAGCTATTTTAAAGTATGAATGTTTTCGTGCTTTGGCCTAAACACAAAACTATTTTCATCCCTTCTGACTCTGCCTCGCTCATCCCACCCTTTATCCTACATTACAGAGTGAATGTTGCAGTGTCGTGATTGATGAGATGTATCACCACTCACTGGGTAATATTTAACATATTTGAGAACATCTGTCCAGTTAATGTGGGTTGCAAGAGAGCTTTCCTTCTTCCCCAGAATGCAATGGCTCCCCAATTAATAAAAGGGAACTAATTTTAGAATGGTTGAAATGAACAATTAGAAAATCCATAAAGGCGTTTCTGTGTGTGACATTAAATATAGCAAGAATTAATTTGCTGGAGTGGTTAAACTGTACGTGACAGGATTTTAGTGTGGTGGGGGAAAAAAAATCATGTAATGCAAATAAAAATCTAAGCAGAAGAGTGGGAATCAAGCATAATTTATGGTTAGGGACTGTGCTCGCCACACACATCCTTGCAAACTGTGTTCTTGCAAAAGGGGTCTCAATTAAATACACCATATAAAATTAGAGCAGCAGGGGGTTTGCTGTTAGTCACATAAAGCACGTTTAAATGAATCAAAACTCATTAAAAAGCTCTATAATTACAGCTAACTAGCAGGAGAACAAAAAAAAGAAAGAGAGTCTGGACAGATTAGGATGTTAAAAAAAAAAGAAAAGGTGATACAGTGGCTGTGACTGGACAGAAAGATAAAAATAGGTCATGGGAGGAGAAAAATGAGCCCACAGAGGCCCAGCATGATGGAAAATACCTGCAGGAAGGCACTACTGAGGATCTCATTAGTGGGAAGTGTTTCTGAACGGGAGGGTCACACGTCTGGGATTTGTCTTAAGGTGTCACTGCGTTATTCTGCTTTCACTCGGTGTTTTATCGGTCCCTCTCGGCACATAACAGTGAGGAGAAGAGCCTGACCAGCAGCAGTGGAGCTGCAGAGCTCCAGAGGTCCCCTCCCACCTCGGTTATTTCAGGATCCTGCACGCACCAGAGGTGTCTCCTTCCCCAGCTGGTTTATCTGGGGAGCACCCTCTCAGAGGACTCAGCCACCCCTGCCCGTGGGACACAGGCCACCTTTGGGCTGGGATGTGGCCATGCTTGCCCATGGAAGGAGAATGATTTCTTCAGCTTTACACCAAAAGCAGAAGAGGTTTGTGATGACCAGCAGAGCAAGAGAAGTCCTAACGTCGCAGGAACCTACTGATCTATCAACCCAGACACCCTACTACTGTCACTGCTGCCTTTATCAGCAATTACCAAGGCCCCATCACAGAATCACTGAGGTTGGAAAAGACCTCCAAGGCCACCAAGTCCACCCTGTGCCAAATCCCCACCTTGTCCCACAGCCCAGAGCGCTGAGTGCCACATCCAGTCATTCCTTGGACACCTCCAGGGCTGGGCACTCCAAACCTCCCTGGGCAGTTCATTCCAATACTTAACAAAAGAAGAAATTCTTCCTGATGAGCTGGAAGAATCCCTCTGTTTGTAGGCACTGTAAAAAGCACATCTAAAGCGAGCCCCTCACCCAGGGGAGGGGGCAGCCTAAATGACACGTGCAGTTGTCCTGCACCGTGGGGACACTGGAGCTCCTTCAGATATTAACTCCCCCGGCCTCAGGAGCCCAGGTTTCCATGCCATTCATTAGCTTGGTTTGCCAGCAGAGTGGGTTACAGACTGAACAGGAACTGCCACACCAGGGCCACGGCAGCTCCGAGTTCAATGCACCAGAATGAAAACCATTCCTGCCTTTGCGCAGGACTCTCTCGTGCTGCCGTCGGGCTGGCACGTGAGGGGAGCTCACAGCAGCTCTCAAGGTCACACTAAGCTTCCTCCCTCGCTGGCAAAGATGAATTTGAGTTTTGTTCGTGCTCCAAACTCATTTTTCCCTTAGTTAACTTCATGCTTTTACTTAGCTCTGCCTTTCTGGTCCAGCAGCCAATTCCGAATTTAATAAAACTTCTCATGTAGATCTCATTTTCTTCTATTTATCCACATTACTGCATTTCTCTCCTTCTTCATCCCTTTTTCCTGAGACCCAGCACCACATCCTGATGTTATTAGTATACAATTTGAAATTCGTGCCTTCAGGGAAGATATTTCTCAATAATGTGGCCAAAAAAAATAATTCTGGAGAGCATTATCAGGCAAACTGTCAAGTCTGCTCTCATCTCCAGCGCAGAATCAAACACCTTCAAAGCCTCTTGGTTTTCCTGGAGATGCCAACAGGCAATGACAATTCCTAGGTTAAGAGAACCTTCCATTTCTGCCTCAGAGGCTCTCATCCTGAAATCCAGCTCTCCCCATCCATACATTCCACAGCACTGCTTGGGATCCAAGGAGAAGATCCAATGGGATGGGAGAGATGGCAGGACTTTGCCATTTGTTTTTTGGGATCTCAGGCCTGCACTGGGAGCAGTTCTCTGCCTGCAGGGATTTGCCCTCCTCTCTGCCATCCTCCCATATTCTTGAGTAACCCAGTGCAATCCATGCAGTCTCCATGGAGGATGAACTCCAAGTCCCATGGCACTTGAGGAGGGAACATCAATTGAGGGAGGAACACCAGCACTTACCCGGAATTTATGGAACTGGGTGTCTATTTCTCATTACAGTTCACAATAAATCCTCCTGCTTTTGCTTGGAAACTGCTTCAGCTTCTGCCCTTATTTCCACTCTTTTAAATATATAAAATCTTTCAGAAGAAGCTGTACCAGTAAAAACAGAATAAAACAAAATGATCTGTGCTTTAAAAAAAAAAAAATAAAATAGAAGAGATTTGCAA
Source organism: Dendrocincla tyrannina (assembly GCA_035047865.1). NCBI lineage: Eukaryota > Metazoa > Chordata > Aves > Passeriformes > Dendrocolaptidae > Dendrocincla > Dendrocincla tyrannina. The sequence continues at coordinate 2,324,681 of JAWWMP010000011.1, read as the reverse complement.
GAGACTGAAGGATCTTTGCACCACAAGATGTGGATTCCCATAAGAATTTCCCAAATAATTTTATTTCATTTATTTCTCTTTAAGATGCTGGTTTGGACAAGCTGGTGGTTCTGATGGTCTATTAAAATAAAAAGTAGTTTCACAACTGAGAAAGAACAATCTCTCTGACGTAATATAACTTCTAATTACACTGCGCCATTGTCAGAGCTGGTCTGAGAGTGGCTCCTTGTGAGGGAAACTGAGGTGATGGGGGCATCAGATTCCCTCCTGGTATTACAATGAAGAAACCCACCTGATCTGCAGGACTATCAAACTCATTTTAATCACTTTTGAACAACCTGGAAGCAGAAAGCAATATAACTAAGGAAACAAAAATATCATCAAACCATAACGGTTGTTTTACCAAAGGGAAACTTAGGTGGGGATGTGCTCGGAGAAGTATCACTCTCCCCTCTTTCCCTGCTGTGTATTCCTCGCCACTGGCAGGCAGAGAAATCTGTCATTGTCCAGGTTTATTGCTCTTCCACACCGAAAGGAAAAAGCCCACCAATTACCAAAGACTTCAGACTAATTTCCAGCAGCTCCAGAGCACAGAGCCAGAGTTGTTGGTCTCCCTCCCGTGTGTTTTCCCAAAGCCAGAGGAGTTGTACCAGTCCATGTACCCACCTCCTTCTGGCTTGTAGCAAACACCCATGGCAAAAAGGCATCTGAGAGCTCAGTGTTCCATGTCCAGGTGTGTCCTACAGAAACATCACCGCACTTCCATGGGAACCATCACTGCTATCCAAGTGCAGATATTAGCATTATCTCCATGCACAACTGAACTCAGAAGTGATTTCCCAAACACCCCTTTGCACAGGGATTGCCCCCTGCTTCAAAAACTGGTTGTTCAATATGACAAGACAAGCACCCTCTTACCTCGAATGTCCTTCTTTTCCAACAGCTGACACGGCATTCACCACCTGAACTGGGAACAAGGCCTTTAAAAGCTCTCCATTTCCAGACTTGCTTGCACTGGGCATGGGAAAAACGCTGCCTATAAAAGCAATTGTTCTTCTCACACCAGCACAAGCCTTTGGAGAGACAGTGCTAAGAGGGAAGGAAATTGGAGAAAAAAGGCTTGAGAGTATAATCCTCTTTGAAAAGTATTTTAGAATCTCTGGGTCACAAAGGAAAAAAGGAAAAAAAAAAACACAAAGAAAAAACTTCACAGGTTCTTTCCACTTTATCTGAAAAACATCTTACTAGTTGTCATCTCAGTTGTGTCTCATAAGTGGTCCTGTTTTAAAGAAATTATAAATTCTTCATATCATAAAGACATTTCAACAGTTCTTTGGTTCCTTCCTCATTACCCTTTCCAACTGCCTGTCCTCTGTTTCTTCTCAAGGCAATGGAGAGGGGCCTCTTGGCCCAAAGAAGGGTCACCTTCCAAAGGGCTTCAGTAGAGGCTCTTCCAGGAGTGATGTTGCCATTTAAAAGCTCAGCAACACATCTCACCTACCCTTGCTCTGTGAAGGCTTCACATGGTCAAGGTCTGACAAGCTCAGGTTGCCACCAGGTGACAAACCATCACCCTTCACATCCCACGAGGCTGGAGAAGTTGCTGTGAAGTTTGCAAAGCGTGAGACACAACGCAAATAAAAAAGGGGATAAGGACTTACAGGGAATTTTAGTATATAGAGATGAACCCAAGTGGTCCCAAAACAGAGAAAGAAGAAATGCCCACCATGAACATCACTGAAACGCCCTTCCCCATCCCTCTTCACAAAGGTTGAAGCTCTCAACACGTCAAGAAACATAAAAAAAGTATATAAAAGAATTTAAAGTGTTTCAGTACTAAGTTTTTCATGTGCTAATTTTTAAGCTTTAGCATTATTGTGACCAGACTAATAGTCATTATTAGTTGTGTCTTTAAACTTCGGATGGATGTAATAAATTTCTAAAACCAACACTGTTTCCCTCCACCCACCTCTGCAAATAAAATAAAATAAAGAGACTAAGAGATGAAAACCATCACTGGAGTTTAATTATTTGCCCCTTGGCAGTAAAAACCCATTGCACCAAACAACCTCCACAGCAGAGCAAGGGGGGCAGATATTAAGGTAAGACAATGACAGGAAGAAAATCAAATCAATGGTTTGGCCTGTGATGGAGAGTCAGAGCTGCCCAATGAGGATGGGGTTGAGCCACAGCTGATAGACATCTCCTTGGCAGGGGCTGCCTTTGATGGGCTGTGCTAAAATGAGAGGCTACGGGTGAGGAGAGACACAACGAGCTATTCCCTGCTCGCACAGAACATTGACAGGAAGATTTTCCAGGTATCAATTGCAGAACAGGATACTTAACATTTGGAGTGCCATTTGATGGCATTCATGAGATGATAATGACTTTGTGTCAGTAACGACCTAGACTGGATTTGGAGTGCTGACCTAGAGGTACAAAACTTTATCAGGCATTACTGTCACCTCAGACATTCCCATCAAACTTCACTGCCACTTCAGGTCCTTCCTTTAGACTTATATCCACATTATTAGGATGCTGCTCTCCTCATAGTGTTTGCAAAAGAGGTCAGAATGAGTCTCACTCTATTAAAACTGCCTTTGATTTAAACAGGAGCAGATCCAAGGCAGCCAGGAGAATGTCTATTATTCCCTCCTCCTTCCCCTCCCTCCCTCCTCCGTGCTGCCCATTTTCCATCACTGTGCTCCATGCCCTGCAGAGCAGAGCTGATGGAGTGACCCCTCAAGATGACATAGTTTATGAGGTGCTCTCCTTGCACCTTTTGTTGCTGATGGTAGGGGAAGTAAAAGAAAGAATGTGCTCTAATTAAATCTCTGTGTTATTATATTAATAAAGAGGGACAATCCCTGGCAAGAGCAAATCAAGAACAACCTCCAGTGATGTGCTGGTTTAGAATGAAAGAGAGGCAAGAGGAGAGGAGCCTTCTGGCTCCAAAAGAACCTCTTTTTACCCATTCTTCTCCTTGGAACTCAGCAATATTCCTTTGCCCCGTGAAAATAACCACAGTACTTTGGAATTAGATGACTGTGACACCCTAAGCCATCCTAAGAACGTGACAGCCACAATCACTTGGGTTTTACTCTGTTTTGGAGTATCCTTAATCCTAATTCCCTTTCCATTTTACACAAAGCCTGCCTGGACTTGTACAGATCAGTGTGATTACTGCCCTAACTGGTTTCACTGGAGCTGCTTTAGTGATGGCAGCACCTGTAAACATCTTTTCCTACAGCAAAAAGCCTGTAAAGCCTCGTGTTCCCAGAATTTTCCTGTCCTTTTGCCACAGGGCAGAACTGCCAAGCACAGACCTGATCCCTTCGACCAACACACAGAGCCAATAGCAAAGTACTCCTTAGCAAAGAATTGAACAATTGACAGCACTTCTGTTTCTATAGTGCACAAATAAACATTAAATACCTTCTTTTGTCCCTGTTGATGATAAGAAAAAGCCACAAGCACGTCTCAGGAGGATGTAGAAGGTGACATTCCATGGTGTGCATTGCCGGGAAGCGAGAGCTGCTGAACCTTCCGGAGTGAGAAATTAAATGAAATGTCGGCTTTTGTTTAGTTTGTTGTAGATTCCCTTTCCAAACTTTGCCTTCCACATAAGGGAACCAAGACAGACCCAGAACTAACCCAAGCTGCCCTGTGTCTCACCCTGGGGCCTGCAGGACTTCTGAAGGTTCTGTGACCCATAAAAGCCATCAAGGGCTTCTGAAGCAGAGCCAGACCAACTTTCCTCTGCCATGTAACACGTCGAGTTCCACATTCTGTCTGTTTAAAACCACCAGTGCAATTTGAAGTAATATCCAAAGCACATTTTTTCAAAAGACACCTGTCTTTTGAAAATGTTTGTTGAATTATTGTCAGAGACTGTAGTTGTTTTTGTGTATTTAGATGAGACTGCTGACTTAATTGACATGCTGCACATTATTTGGCCATCTGGCCTCTCCCAGAATAAGATAAAAACACATTTTGAAATCATTAGAAATGTTGAAATAATAATAACATTTATTTATTATTACCAAGGACAAGCCTGACTCATTCTCCTTCTTGATTTTTTGGAAATGTATCAAAAATTAAACCCAGTTCCTGTGAAAGATAATATTGAACCTACACTTTCAAAGAGAGGCAAGACTTTTGACAAAATGAAAGAGTAATGTAATAACCACCTTATCTAATGGAAAACAATCAAAAATACATAACTGAAACATGGTTTTGGATTAAAGATGCCACATTATTATCACATCATACTTTCTGAGCTGTGGGACAATATCTGTGGGCAATAATCCCCTGTAAGATCACTGAGCTGTAGGGAAGAGAGCAGCTCCCCACACTCCTTCAGGGCAGCTCTGAGTCCAGCCGTGCTCTTGTCACAACCATGCTGACAGCAAAATCACTTGTGGGAGAAGAAAACTGTTCCTGTTTTTTGAAGTGACCCAAAATAGAGAGATTTTGCCCGTTTCCCACTTGGTAACTCCTCACCCGATTGCTATGGCAGCAGAATTACTGCTCATTTAACAGGCCAAGGTGGTCTTGTCTTTCCTCATTGTCAGTATTGAAGTATTCTCTTTCAATAAAAAGTACACCCTACTATTTTATAAATTGTGATTTTCCTGAAATCTGGGATACTTCATCTGGGGAAGAAAATCAGTTAAAGGCTCATTTGAATGTTAAAATGTGCAGGTTTATCCCTTCTCTTGAGAAAAAGGGAAGTGGCTTTTCCCTTTAGTGTTTGAGCAGAAGATGCTCAGTCCTAAACAAAAAATCCTGGGTAAGGAAAGCATACTCAGCTCAAAATTCCACAGAGGGAGGGGAAAATCAGCACTCTTGGTGTTCCTCAGTGATTCCAGCACAGCACTCTGTGCTCAGCCAGCTGAAGTGAAGCTCATCAGGCTACGAGTCTCCATCATTCTCTTGTTCTCCCTTCCAGCCAGGGGTGTAGCACATTGCCTTGCCTTCCTTCCTGCCTTCCCTTCCTCCCTGTCTGCCTTCCTGCCTTGCCTTCCCACCTGCTCTCCTGCCTGCCTGCCTTTCCAGAGTGGCATTTCATAGGGGTTTTCTTCAGAATGCCACAACAAGCAGGAGGTCTCATTTCACTAAGGAAGTTTCCTGAGATGCTTTTCGGTTTAGGCTTTCTTTCTAATATTTAAAATTCTCTCAGTAATGTGCAAGAGGAGATGTGTTTTTCAGGAGAAAGAGATCTTCGAGGAGTCAGCGAGGCTGTGCTTTCACCACATCCTCAGTGACAACTGCAAGCCCATCTGGATGTGTTTCTGTGTAACCAGCTGCCCCTGCCTTGAGCAGGAGGGTGGATTAGGGGATCTCCAGAGGTCCCTTCCAGCCCTAACAATTCCACGATTCTGAAAAGGAAAAGTTCTGAGGGTCTCATCCGTTCTTCCCCCACCAGCCCCAAAGAAAGACACACTTGAAGGGGAGTGATTTTTAGAGTCATAGTGCAGGAAGAACACACAAAATACAGTGCACTTTATCTGGACCTCTCCTGCGCTGGGAAGAGGCTCAATCTTTAATGCACTTGGCACTTGCTGATGCAGCCCAGGCTGCCCTGGATCCCCTCCCAGACCCAGGTGGGATCAGCAGCTCAGTATCCATTCCCAGCTGCCCTCAGGTTGGCTGCCCGCAGGGCTGGAGCTCTCAGCCTTCCACTGGCAGGGAACAGAATGGTTCCAGAAGAGCCAGAGCTCTTCCAGTCTCCTTTCTGTGCCACTAGCCATCCTGTCACTACTGTCCTTCCCCACGTGCAGAGAACAGACAGCTGAGAGCACATGGTCACCAGTGGGGGGGTTCTGCTGGATGGATGATGTATGAAAAGCTTGTGACACTCTGGGCAGGGACACACATGAGGACTATGTACTTATCTTTGCCCTTTGTCACTGCATTGTTATTGGGTTTTAATTATTAACCTCTTGCCCACCTCCAGACCACTGATTTTAGAGAAGGAGTAGAAGAGAAGATCACAACTTCTAATATATCTCTGCTGTTGGAAAGGCTGTAGCCACAGGTCTTGATAGTTTTTATAGAAACAAAACTCAGCTCGCAGCTCCCTCAGACATCACCCTGTTGCACTTGTTTGCTGCATTCCACCAGCTCAGCACTTCTCCCAGACATCAAATTCCCAGATATTACCTGGAGAAATGATCTTGCTTGTAATGCTGTAAGATGAACTGATCCTGCTGAGACGTGACCTTAAAACCATGCAAGGTTGCAGAATGCAAATGGAGCAGGAAACCCTGGGTGAGAGGGGCTGGGAGGAAAGTTCCTGCAGGGTAACAGGGATCCTTATCAGTCTTTTAACCTTTTTAATACTGAGACTGTAATCCCTTCCTGTGTAGACACCCAACCTTTGGGTGCCAGCCACTGCAGGGACACAGAGTGGGGAAGGCAGCAGGTGCAGGGTGGGGGAGTGGCAGCTTTTCTTCTCATACCCCACCCTGAACAGGGGGATCCCTTAGAGGTCTGACCTCCTCATGTTCAGCCTTACATTAAATTAAATCCAACACATTTGCTTATGCAGAAAATATCAGGGAACAATTCAGGTGCTGTTTCTGGGTGCAGACCATCACTCTGGTCTCCCTCCACCTGGCCCATGCCCACCCTGACCTGCAGATCCCCAGCAGAGCAGATGCCCAAGAGCTGTTGTGACAGAGACCCTCGTGCCCCCCAGTTAACCCCCTGGCTGCAGCCCCCTGAGGCTGGCACTGCTCTCGCTTCTCCCCTTCACCTATAGCTCTCCAGCTAAATTCATTTTTCCACGTGGAAAAATACAACACAAATGAAACAAAGAGCAAATGCTGTATTTGTACTTCGAAGATCTAAACTAAATCCTAAAACCTGTCGATATAAACTCCTTTTCTTCAAACCTTTACAAGCAAGACCTTTGTCAGAGACTGAAGCAGTTAATGGTTTAAACACTGTAAGAGCACCAAAAGACTTTTGTCAAACTGCAAAGAAACAGCTGGCCACCCAGGTAAGCCCACCCCTCCCTGAATATTCCTGCTGGGAAGGGACCTTGGATCAGGTGAGTGGGTGCAACTGCCCAGCTATGCCAGGTGCACAGGGGTGTGCACACCTGAAGCTACAAACTGCACTTCCAGATAAGGAAAGAGGCTGATAAGAGGCAAATCCTGCGAGGTGGGATAATCCTCCTTATCACACTCATGTCCCCCTTACAGGATGGCTCTGCTGTGAAAACCCCTCTGGGGAGCATCAAAGACTCGTGACACATCCTGTGACACCATCCACTGTAAGACTGCCCACCCCAGGGCAGGTACAAGGTGTTCCCACCGGAGCTTGAAGACTATAACTCCTGAAATCTGAGACTGGGGGGGGGGGAGTCCCCAAACCCCAAGGGACCAAGACCATCCCTTTGACAGGATGGGATGTGCCCACCCCTTCAACCCACAGACATGGAAGCTGCAAATCCCAGGTTTCACCTCTGCATCCAATGGGTGGTGATTATGAACATAGATCTTTAGACCCTTTCCCTTTCTTTCTCCTCCTTTCCTTATACAATTCCTTCAGTGTTATTTTTATATTGTTGTATTAGTGGAGACAATAACATTCCAAACCGCAACACCCCTGTTTTCCTTTGCAGCCAAACTGTTCTACACTGAACCCTACCTATACATATATTTACAAACACTGATCATTCAGTGCTTTTTCACTCTATTCCACCCCAAGGGGTTTATTTACAACCTGGGTTACCCTGCCCTTCTGGGTAACAAGGTCCCTGTAGGGGTTTCATTTTATTTATCATTAACTATTCCAAACTATGGACACGTGAAGAGCACCATCCAGCCTGACCACTGTAATTGCAGCTTCCAGTAACTGGACAAGAATCACAACTCTACACTTAGAAAAATTACCTCATCTCCCTTCATTACAGATTGATCTTCGCCCTCTATTACTGATACAGCTGACAAGGCGATCGAATCACGATGGCTCAGAAGGAGCTGACACAAAGAAGCTTTCAGATATAAATCTCTAAGTGTCCTGACTTGTCAGTCGCCCCATTACAAATCTTCTTTGGCAGGGGACAAGGGGAAATGGCTAGTTCTAATTTAGCCATGAAATTTTAATTACGGGCTAAAATCTGCCGGATTTAGAAATAAGGTTTGGTCATAAAATTATGGGTGAGAGAGAGACTGAAACCAGAAGAGCTTTGACATTGAAGAGGCGTTGTTTTTGCTTCTTAATACAGCAGGCAATTATTGGATTATTAAAAAAAAATAAAAAAAAAAAACACTTCTTTGTGAGGGTAAGACATGCAGAAAGAATATTTGAGAGATTTCACTTTATCCATACCCAGATAAATTACTGACATTTGGCTTGTGTTTAATCAAAGCAAGGACCAACAGGGAAAGCATTTCACACCATTTTTTTCTTTTCACTGTCACCTGTGCAAAGGTCACACAAATCCTGCTGGTATCAAGGAACAGATTCACTCTGCCTGCTCACTCTCCACCTACAGCTACGCACCAGAAGCCCCCTTTGCAGTGCAGGTGCCTGAATACCACCTGATCCCTTGGGAATTCAGGACCTTAATCCCAACCATAGATTTTCAAGACCTTACTATTTAATTCCAGCCACTATGAAGACGGATGATGCAGCAAAGTCAGACCCCTCTGAGCAGCGGGCAGCTCTGGGTAACCACCTTACACATTTATCACCTCTCAGAAGCAGAGCATACCGAAGCATTTTGTGCTATAGATTCTGAGGCATTTGAAGCCAGGACTAAAGCCATTATCCAGGCCACAGATCGTTAATACAAATGCCCAAGTTAGCAATTCTGGACACAGCCCTGGGCACACACATTAGCATTCACAGCAAGGACTTCCCAAACAGAGCAGCCTACTAATAAAACAAACAGAAGAAGAAAAAATTCCCTCTGCAGAACCGCAGCTGCTCAATATAGATCATCTTTCCATTTTAATTTGTATCATCATCTCTCCAAGTCAAATTGACTAATACCAGGGTACCTCATCCAAGAGCCATGTGGTCCAATCAAAGATCAATTTAAAGTGTGTTGGAAGAGATTGATTCATTTAAATCATGGGCACAAGAAGCTTTAAGCTCTGCCCGTGTTGCCAAGACATGACCAAAGCATCATTCCAGTCACAAAGACACACAGGCAACACTCAACAGATGCAGATGAACTGAAGTGGGTTTTTATTAACTCCCCCAGCAACAAAAGCCAGGAATGAATCACCCAGAGCTCATCCTTCCTTCAGTCTCTCGCTTTGCCAGTCACACTAAAACTCCCCTGACCAGCTAGGGCCTCCACAGCTTTCTTTGGGAAAGGTCCCCCAGATCTCTGGGTGCCTCCTCACAAATGCACCTGCAGTTCTGGATAAAACTCTTAGAAATGGACTTGAAAAATCTTAAAGTGTCCTTTCAGATTTTTTATTCCAGCTTCATCATTCAAAAATCCCTTCCAGAGAAAAATCTAAGGAAAAATAGAAAGCAGAACACTGAGCTACCAGAATCTCTGGGTGAACACTGAGATTCCTCTCCCAGTCCTCCCACACGGCACTGGTCATCTATTTTGGGATTTTTCACGAAACTCTATGATTTCAGTCACCTCTGTGAGTGATTTAAAAGAAGTAGATTTGTACATTTTCCAGTCTGTGGGATAAACAAAGCTGGCTGGGGGTTCCCAAGGCAGTTAATTCTGTTATGTATCAAACGTGTGATTAAATAACCTATAAAAGAATCCCAGAATGGTTTGGTTTGGGAGGACCTTAAAGTTCATCTCATTCCAACCCCCTGCCCTGGGCAGGAAGACCTCCCACTAGTCCAGGTTGCTCCAACCTGTCCTGGGACACCTCCAGGGATGGTCCATTCCAAATGAAACAAACTCATGATTTCCAGCATTTTCATTCTTTCCTCATGAGATCAGAACAGTAATTGTCTATGTCTTGATACTTATTATTTAATGAGTTAGATACATTGCTTCAGCTGAAAAGCTGATTTAAAACTCCAAAATAGTTAATGTTTCATAATGCAATCAATAATATAATTATATCTTTCTGGTAATGCATTTATCTGAGATTTTTCTTTTTGCTTTGTTTATTTTTCCACTTCAATACCTTTGGCAAATTACTTATTATTATAATTAAGATAAAGCAGTGATTGCAAAGATGCCAGAGAAGAGAGTTTACATTCACTTGGGCAGCCCAAATCCGGTTACACAAACCAGGATGTTTCAGCACAGCAGCTCAGGAGTCTCACTGGTGCCACATGAGGTGATGGTATGTCCAAAGGGCAAAAGTTTTAAAGCTCCCTGAGCATCTTCCCAGTGAGGATGGCACAGGGTGCCCAGAGAAGCTGGGGCTGCCCCTGGATCCCTGGGAGTGTCCAAGGCCAGGTTGGATGGGGCTTGGAGCAACCTGGGCTATGGAAGGTGTCCCTGCCCATGGCAGGGGGTGGGATGAGATGATCCTTAAGGTCACTCCCAACCAAAACCATCCCATGATTCTATTATATAATCTGAAGGATCCCATTACAGCATGAAAAAGTCAAGAATTTGCTAAAATAGAATCCTTTACACCAACAGACAAAGCCATCACTGAGACCTCAGTCCTGCACAAGGGTCACCTACAGAAGGACAAGAGCTGATGCTCTCCAGAGCCATCAGCAGGAATTCTGCATCCTGTGCTCTTACCACAAAGAAAATATGTGGGTAAACTGATGTAAACAACCAGAAAACCATCAAACTCTTAAATTATCCATTTCAGGGAGCAAGTGCTTGCAGGGCAATTCATTTTAATTGAAAAAATCTCTGTCTTTGCTTTGTCTACACCTTATCACAGTCAGGTATCTGATTCTACTGTGGATAATTCCCATTTAATTTTTTGTAGAAAATTCAGACTTGTTTACACACAAATATACCCATGATGTGACTGCACAGAACAGCCTGACTGCCTGAACTCGTCTGAGTTCTCTTTTCAGTCAAGTGAGAGCAGACAAATACAGTCACTGAAGGTGTGCCAGGAGGTACAGAAACAGATTATCTCAATGTGGGGAGTGAACTTCAGTGTTCATAAAGACTGTGGGATGAAATCGTCCCTACAAAGCACCTTCCTCAGCAGTTCCCCTGCTCGCTTTTCCCTCTCACTTACCTTCTGGCCAGGACTCCAAGCTCTTCCCTCCAGTTTCCTGGGATGGAGGTGAGTTTCCAAAAACTCATCTCTTTTTTTGGCAAGCGAGTCTTCCCCTCATGTTGTGTCATTCCTTCACTAGTAACAGTGATGTCCCACTTGCTGATAGAGTGAGGATTTTCTTCCTGGATTTACAGTCAAGCCAGGCACAAGAGGGGTCCAGGTGGCAGAAGGGTCTTGAGCAAGCAAAGAGCTCTTTGCAGCCTGGAGAGAGAAACAAAAATAGACAAGAACTGTTCAGTGATGGAGCAGATTTGTGCGGTGGCTACGCTGGGTCTGGTAGGTTTGGTTTGTGAAGCCTTTATTTATCCAACATATATCAAAATGTTCCTAACAAATCCACAGCACACTGAGCCAGAATCTGCTGATGTTCTACACGCCGAGAAAGTAAAGTACTACCCACCAAAACAAACAAGACAAGCATTTTATGAAATAGAGCAGAGCAGTTTCCTCTAATGCACGGATCAAGGATTAAATTTGCTGGCTTGCAATACACAGGAGATCAGAAAAGATGTTTATAATGGCACTTTCTCGCTTAAAAATCTATGAAAACAACTGATCGGCCTGTCAGGTTCAAGCTCTCTTCTGCTCTGTTACTTTCCAGTTTGACCTCTTAATCCCATCCATCTCTAACACAAAGTTAATATCTTCCTAAATCCACTCACTTCCTCCTCCAAACGCTCTGGAATCAGTGGGAATTTTTCCACTGAGCACCAACTGGACCTAAGGGTTGTGTTTTCAAAACAAAAAATAGGGGTGATTTTATAGAATAGATACATAACCTAAATACATATTAATCTTTACGTAATGTTTCACTTGGAGTTCCCCAAACTGCCAGTAAATAAGATGAATTACCTCACTATTAATCGGTTTTTTTTTTGGTCTTGTTATAGTGGCAGTAAAAATAACCAATAACGAAAACTCAATTATTTCCAAAATGCACTAATTAACTAATGCACAGGTCCCAAACCCCACACCTGGACCAGGAGGACATCCTTGGGCAAGCAACGATGATTGCAAAGAAAAGGTAAAGATTCTGGAAAAGAAAATACCTAAAGGTTTTTTATTTTTTTTAGGTTACAATCTGTCAGAAAACGTTTTTGAGTACCACAAGTCCTAAATTTTAAATCCAAAAGTAAATATTGCCCTACTTACATTTTCAACTATTTGTCTCAATTATTATTTGAAAAAGAAAAATAAAAGTGAAACCCTTGATAAGTACCATGAGGAGCAGGGATCTGAAACCTAATCATTAGTGAGCTGTAAGCAGATAATGTTAATTGTCTCTACTCTTTGTGAATTTTAATTATGTTGCACCGGTTTCCCTAATGATGGTAAGCACATTAGCATGTGCCATGATTTCCAATAACCCACATTATTTATTTATGCTATATTTATGCTCCTAAATATGTTGAGACATTTGAGGCAATTTAGGGTATTTGCCAAGTCTAACATTCAGGCCTGGCTCAAGAAAGTACTTAAGCATTTCCCTGTCATTATCATTAAAGTTGGATAAGACCTCCAAGAGGTCTTACCATCTAAAAAGAGCCAAAACCCCAAAATTATTGACCCAGGTATGCACCATCTCTTCAGAATTCTGTATTTTAGACTCTGTTAAAAGGAGGAAAAGTGGCAGAGTTTAAGTGTGCCATAAATCAATGAATAAAACCAGACATGAATGTTGTTTGATTACCCTGATTACAGTTGTATTATTGGAATTATAGAACCAGAAGCACTTCAAATGTTAATTCAGCATAAATTCCATGCTGTAGGCTCTGAAGGTGAAGAACCTCTATACACTAACTAAGAGCCTTTCTTAAATTAGTCTGGTTGCATGATGCTTAAGGAATTTTTAGTGGTCAGCTCTCAAAGTGTTTGAAGCAACCACAGAGGAATAGTTACACTTTGGGAGGACGATGAAAACCCAAATCTAAAGGTCAGGTTCCTTTTCCTGCTCAACAAGTTTTCCTGGCAAGGCCCAGAACTTTGGGCTTGGACATCTCATGTGTGATGGAGTCACAGCTTCCTTGTCCTCTTCATTTACAGAAATTAAACAGAGACTAAAAGGACTGCCTGCTGATAAGAAAGTTGAGCAGAAATGTGTTGGATTTTATGAATAAGCCAAACCTTCCAGGAACGGTGATTATTGTTAGAAACAGGATTTCCAACAGCCTGAAACAGCCACACACTTTGGCAAAGAGCACAAACAGCTGCTGGTTCACAATTTGGTGTTTCAGGACCAGACTGTGCAGTCCTGGTTAAAGCATTCACTGTGTCTCTCTGCTGGGATTCACTCATTTGGATAGGGAAAAGGGTGGCTTTTAATATTATTATAAATCATATGTGTTACTCCACCAGTCGAGCTCAGCGACTGCGCCGAGACAGAAGCAGAGCTTGCTAATTATGTGCCACAACAAAGATTATAATGAATGCTATCATTAGCTATTCCTTTCTGTTTGATGAACTAATAAATAATTTCTTCCTGAGCCATTCTAAAATCATTTGCCATAAAGACCCTTGATGTGCTCACAAGCCCCTCCAGGTAAGTTTTTGTTATGTATTTTTAATCATCTCTGGGACACCATGTACCTTTCCCAGCTCAGGTACACGTTTGCTCTTTTTTCTATTGCCAGTGACATTGTGCATGAAGAACTTCAGCTGCCAACTGGTTTATTTGGGCTTTTTTTTGTCAAGTTGAGGGCACTGTTACCACCCAGAGCGAGCCAACCCACATTGCTCATCCCCTTTGCCACCAGGTGTCTCTCAGGGGGGTTTGTCCCCTCTCTCCTGCCAGGCTGAAGGGACACTCCAGGGATGTGCAAGCGCACCAACCAGGCTGGCAGTGGACACCAGGGGCAGAAGTTGGTCCATGTTCTTTGTCTTGTTTGATGAGAAGAAGCTCAGAGAGCTAGGGGGACTCAGTCTGGAGAAAAGGAGGCTGAGAGGGGACCTTCTTGCTCTCTACAACTCCTTGACAGGAGGGGGGAGCCAGGTCAGGGTTGGGCTCTTCTCCTGAGCAACCAGTGACAGGGAGAGAGAAAATGGCCTCAAACTGCACCAGGAGAAGTTCAGGTTGGACATCTGGAAGAATTTCCTCACTGAGAGGGTTGCCCAACACAGGAAGGTGCTGTCCAGGGTGCTGGTGGAGTCCCCAGCCCTGGAGGTGTCCAAGAAATGACTGCACTTTTCACTCTATGCTCTGGGCTGTGGGACAGGGTGGCATCAGGCACAGGGTGGGCTCAATGACCTTAAAGTCTTTTCCAACCTTAATGATTCTTTGATTCTGTACTTTTGCTTTCTACACTTCTCTGACAGCAGGTTGGGGTTTGGTCTCTACTCCCAGGTAACAAGTGACAGAACACGAGGAAACAGCTTAAAAGTTGCACAGGAGGGAGTCTCACGGAACAGAGCCCCCCAGACCCTCGGAGCAGAGCCCCCCAAAACCCACAGAGCAGACCCCCAAAACCCAGGAAGCAGAGCCCTCCAAACCCACAGAGCAGAGCCCCCAAACCCCAGGAAGCAGAGCCCCCAAACCCCAGGAAGACGAGCCCCCAAGCCCATCCCAGCTGTGTGTGGGTGCCCTGGAGCAGAGGGTGCCTCTGCTGCTCTCCTCTCCAATGCCCTGACCTGGCACAGAGCTGCCCCTCAGAGCCCACGGACTGCCCCCAGGAGACCACGTTATTGCTCACAGGGGTTTCTCCCACAGTTCAAGGGAAGACAGGGAAGTTTCCTTCCCATTCCACTTGCTTTTCACTTCAAACAGGAGCCAGTGTAACAAATCCCCTGTAAGAGAATGGGATCTGCTTGCATTCAAATGCCTTTCCTCCCTGCGAGAGCGGAGATAGCACAGCGAAAGCACCGAGTCCTGCGTGAAATCAATTCCATCCTCTGTGTACAGGGAAAATGGGACATACAAATAGGAATGTTCCCCAGCCCTTACAAACATTGCATTTCTTCTATAAGGAGTGTCAGCTTATCTGTATCTTTGCCACAAAGCCTTCTGGAGTTAGGCATGTAACAGCAGCCACAACAACTTGTTCCTTAAAAAAAAAGGGTGTGATGCAACACGGGCACGGCAGCTTAAACAGCAAATTACAAATGGATTCGTCCCAAAGAGCCACCTCACGCGTGTTCTGAGAGTCACTGCAGTCTCAGTGTGTTCCAGAACAGAGGGCTGGGGAAGCCGAGCGGAAAATCCGTGCTGATGGGAGTGATGATTGTATTTATTTGCACTTGGGAAGCGAGTAAGATCCCGTCACACCAGGAACCAGGAACACAAAGCATTGCCTGACCTGTGGGTATTGAAATGGGCTTTATCCCTAGAGGTTTATATGGAACATCTTACCAGCAGCTCCTTGGCTGTTCACTGGCATCATGCACAGGTATCCTGGTTTAGCAAGCACTTCACTACAGCTTTTAATGCTGCTCATACGTCATGTCAATCTAAATACCTGCTCCAGGCCACAGAAAAGTCAAGAAATCATGAGAGCTCTGATTCTGAACACACACACTCTAGAGAAGCTTGGCCAAAGTAATGGATTAAACATCCACCACCTGTGTTTCTAGGAGTTCCTCCTGCAACTTGCCCTGCATTCTCAGGAGGGGTTTGGGGTTTAATGACATGAAATTCATTAAATCGAGCACAATCTGAGCAATTTGTTCACCAGCCAAAAAAATGGTATTATTTACCCTGAGAGGAGAAGGGAAGATGGGAAGATCCTTAAGGTTGATTCATCATATAGCTATTTTAGCCATAATGAACCACCATGGGTTTAATACAAACCCTGATGAAGTGACTGACAGTCAGTCATTGGCCCAGCTGGATTTTGGATGAGGTGGTCAGTGATGATGATGATGACATCACCATTGGATGGATGACAGTCAGTCCTTTGACCTGACTGGAGTTTTGGATTTTTCACCAAGAGCTGCAGGAACTCTTTAACTGGCAAAGAGTCCCACCAAATTTTAATTGCCATTTTCCCAGAAGTACCAATTCTCTTTGGGAGTTCAAACCCCAGAATTAAACATCCACGAGGAACAGCAACTCCCAAGTGCAAAGCTGCCCCCCCCCATCATGTCTGTGGGCCTGAGCCTTGGTCCTGGCCTTCCCATAATTTAATGGTGCCACTCTCACCTTGGGCTCACGAACCTACAGGGCTTGGAGGTGCTTTTTATCACAGATTCCTTGCCAGGGTTTGGGGCTTGAGTTTGCAAAGGTCACACATCCCGCTATCCAGAGTCCTTCATTATACAGAAAGCAAATTCACCCAAATGTTAAAACTGAACAGTGTATTCTATATTCTATAACATATTCTATATGTTGACTCATACATACAGAAAGCACACTGGGAGAGGACGGCAATGCAGCCACTAGAAAAGGCAAGGGGAATGCTGCTGGAGAACACACCTAGTGAGATTATTTTAGCAATGTCCCAAAGTAAACTATTTTTTTCATAGCCAAGAAAAAAAAAATAAATTCATACCAGGTTATAGTTAAATTTACCAATATTTAAAAGCAAAACCCCAAAGCCATTCAAATCTCAACCCGGAACTTACAGAATGTGCTCCCCTTAATTTTCTCTCTCTCCACCAGTTTCCTCTCCCCTTCGGGGTGTTGTTCTATGTTTATTCTCCTCTGTAGAAGAGACTCTGTTGGTCTAAGAGAATTTACTACAAGAGATAAAAACATGTGATTGTTCTGTGACACAGATATGAACCTGGATGAGCTTGTGCATACATATAAATATATATATAGGTATATATATACACACAAATGCCAGTGGAGGTTGATACAATGAGCAAAACATTCCTCACCTGTTCACTCCAGCTTTCCCAGCCACAAGACAAGCCCTGACTCCTCTTGGAAGCTGCATTTCCTCCCAAAGACCCACATTTCTCCTGATGTTTTGCAGCCTTGTCCAGCTTTTTGCCTCGCCCCAAGGGTGATTTACTGCAGGAAACACACAGTTCCTACACTTGAACAGCAGGTACTTTCACAGTCAGACTTCAGGATCCATTAGTGCCCAGCTCAGGGCCTGGAGGCTTCTTTAAGTTTGTTTAGTGCCCCCAGCCTGGCTGATTATTTCTCCTCCTCACACAGGAGAGCCAGGCACTGGAAGTGAAAAGATATGTACTTGGGAAGATTAAAATCTCCTTTACAAATTGAGTGTATTAGGCATCTGTGCTACTTGGCAGACTTGTGCATCAATTCCAACATAAAATAGTGTTAACAGCTCTACAAGCTTTTTATCTCTCATAGCTTCCTGCACTCGGGGTGAATCACAGGGGGGAAAATGGAACTGGTCTTTTAGGCAGTGAGTTAAGCAGCTCCTAAATCAGAAAAGCATGATGCCCAGCAAGGTAATTTACCTTTTTTATGCCATTTTAAGCAACAAAACCTCTTTGCTCTTCGAGGAGTGCCTCTGAATCTGGACATTATGGATGTGATCATCATTTCTGTCATGGCACCGGAATGCTTTGGATATTTATTTCCACTATTTTCATATTTGGGCCATGCTGGCTCATTACCACCTCGTGAGGCTGAACTATGATCCCTGCAGCAGAGCTGACATTTATTGGGGAGGGGAGTGGAGGAACTCACACTGCAAATGAACTCTGCTTGAGGAAACCTCTAACTGTGCTAAAATATATGGGGCTTTGGGTTCTCACACTTTATTAGCAACCATTGTTCTTCTTTTACAGCTCCAGCACCACAAATTGGCCCATTTCTTGTGAGCTCAAACGTAGCTCAGGCCTAATGAATGACCTTAAGAGTGGAACACACATTGCATGTACTGTAGCCATATATATTGAGACGTGCTCAAAAGGGAAAACTGGATTTGCTACTCACTGAGAACTGAGTCAATTAGTAAATTAACTAAACATCAACTTGGCTGAGTGCTTAGCTTCAGGAAAATGGGGTTTGAGGCTTTTGCCCATGTATGATTGAGTGCTCAGAAACCCTCTTTACTCTACTTGGCATTATTCTCCAGATTCTTTTTTCAACACACACTACAAAATAATTAAAAATTAAAGTGCTACTATTCCATTTTCTACAGCCTAAATTAATCACTTCAGATGCGCCTGTAAATAAGATAACTACATGCAAACTGTCAAAGATCATCAAAAGCCTGATTAGTGGTGCTTCGAAAGATGAAATAAATAAGTAGAAACAACTTTATCAATAGAAAAGCAGGTCTGGTTATCACTTTCCTATGTCAATGAGTAGGAAAACAACACAGATAAATTGGTCCTTAAATGTGATAAACATTGAGATAAATCAAAAATTCAGGTTATACATTTTAACAGGGTGATAATGAATGTATGCACTGCTTGCTCTGGAGCAAACCTTCTGCTGGGCAAAGAGTCTTCCCAGCTGATCTCAGGAGGATTCAGTGGTTGGATTTGGGAGCCATCAGGAAGAGGACAGGACCCCCTTCCAAGGATGCCAATATCATGTGGGCTCTTTGAGTTACCGGCACCAGCCTATCCAACAATAGAAGAGAAAGGAAAAGGCAGGCAAAGTGGAGTTTCCCCTTCCTCGATGACCTTCAAAGGATTTTTCATAAAACAATGAGCTTGAATTTCTTTAAATACCACCTTATTTGTTCTTTACAAGGCTAGATGTTAAATGCCTTTAATGAAGCAAATAAATGCTGGTAAGAATCACTGAGGATCCTCTGAAGGCAGGGGGGGCGCTCTGCCAATTCCAGGAGTGGAGCTGGAGCCTCTTGCAGAGGAAAATGCCATGAAATCATCAGAGTTCAGCAGCTCAAAGTTCTGTTGGGGAAATTACAGCAGCATCATGGCTGTGAATTATTAATAAACAACATGCAGTGGAATTATTCACCCAAACAACTCGTGTATATATTAAGAAGCCTTTTCCACACCAAGGTTTAAATAGAATGTACTGTGATTAAATGGAGTTTAATTAATAGGTGCAATTACCTAATCGAAAGCAAGTACTTCCCACTATTAGTTAGTACCTGCAGCAGAACAACTCTATTGTGAACATCCACTACATGTTGAGGAACCACAGAGCCCAATTATTTACTGAAACACCAACAATTACTGAATTTACCTACCTACAGTGATTAGGGTAATTGCAATTTTCAATTTCAAATGTTCTTATTCCACTAAAAAATAAGAGCCAGACACAATATGTGACATGGGAGCAGAGGAATTGGTGACTAAGATGTTCTACATATAAATTACTGAAAAAGTCCAGATACTTTGAAAAATGGTTCAGGTCAAAAACAGGCATAAATTTTCATAATTTAAATCACAGAATGGTTTGAGTTAAAAGGGACCTTAAAGCCCATCCAGTCCTACTCCCTGTCATGGGCAGGAGCACCTTCCACCAGCCCAGGTTGCTCCAAGCCCCGTCCAACCTGGCCTTGGACACTCCCAGGGATCCAGGGGCAGCCCCAGCTTCTCTGGCACCCTGTGCCAGGGCCTGCCCACCCTCCCAGGGAACCTTTCTTCCTAAAATCCCAATTAAACCTCCTCTCTTTAGGTTTAAACCATTTCCCTTTGTCCTATCACTCCAGGTCCTCGTGATGTGCCACGATCACAACACGCAGCAAAAGAGCAGCTGAACGAATGGGGAAAGTTTAATAATTATTCATAGTGAAACAAACATTTTGTATGAAAGAGCTACTAACTGCAACATATCTCTGTAGGTTATTATGCTGCTGCAACTCATTTAAGAATTTAATTTTGAATTAGAAAATTGATGACTTCTGCAACTGAAACAGTAAGACAACACTCCAGTGTTCTACTCTACTGTAACACAACAAACGCCACCACCCCAAATTCTACCATCACCCACGGCAAAGTCAAGCAGATTAAATTTTTCCAAACCACGGAAACGGTTCCTGCTGTTTTATCCTTTCACTTCATCCCTTTAATCAAAACCACTGCTTTTCAAGTGGAGTGCATCTGACACTGGGGAGGAAATGGTCCCTGCCCTTGGCACAGCCCTGTTGTTGGGCTGTTACTGGTGCAGTAGGAGGACGATCCCACAACCCACCATGTGAACTGGACTAGAAATTGCTATAAAGAATATCACCTACATTAATAGATGAAAATGAATAAATTCAATGTGGGCATTTCACCAAAAGGAACTCTGCATTACCCTTTAGAAGCTCTGTCCTACCCAAAAGATGGGCTCTCTCACTGCTTTTGTGTGCTTTTGTGGTGACTCATGTGCACATCCCTTACAAAATAAATAATAATCTCTTAAAAATAATAATCATCTACTTTATCACCTTGCTTCAGCTAAGGTCTATTTACAGCACACTGTACTTCAGTGTACACAGACAAATGACATTTGTGTGAGACAGCAAAGGAGCTGAACAACTTTGGGGTGAGCACATGGGAGGATATATCTGAGTGTCGACTCAAATGTTTTGGCAGCCCAACCTCTAATCACCGGGATTTCAAATTTGGAAACTACAATCAAATGCTCACCCGAGAAAAAGGAGCCACTGAATTAACTTTATGTGTGGAGACAGAAAAACATCTCCCAACCACTTTCACCATGTACGGCAGGAACTACCTATAATTAGGTTTTCTGTGTCTATCCCCGTGCCTCTGTGAGAGTTCCAGTTCTGTGGGATTTCACATACGACAGCCTTTGTTGGGAGTTTCCATCACTATGGAAGATTTTCCAGCACTGGGGAGAAAATGAAGATTAGCCCTGCCATGCTCTGCTTTTGTTCCAGACACGTTTGGAGTGCTCAGGGGAGGAGGAAGAGCTCGAAGGCACTGCCAGGAAGGCTTAGCCCCATTTCACACCACTTAATCACAGATTACAAATAGCAGGGGACAAGAAATCAACGCTTTCCCCATTCCTAAACATTGCGGGGTTTGTTTCTAAGCATGTTTTTTTCTTAGGAGGAAATAGCTAATTTAACATGCTTGTTAAAACAAAGGATTCTACCCTGGTTTTAATTGGGTTACATCAAACCTAGATGGAAGGAATGTGTTTGGGAGGATTTTACTCCAGAGCAATTAATTTAATTTACCGTTTCCATTCTGCTTGTTAATAAATTCACTACCATTTAATACCTAAATTAATTAATACCTAAACAACCCTATATACACAAGGAAAAAGCCCACGAAGTGAGAGAGTAAACAGCAGGGGTGTGAACTTTACTCATCACTGGCTTCATGATACATTTGCTCCTTGTCAGTAGAGAGTAAACACTTACCACTTGTTGTAAAACTACTTGTAATCGTCTGCTAAGGCTGCACACCCACCTGCAGAAAAGTTGAGCAATCCATCATGAAAAATAAATCCCGACTTTTTTTGTACAGATGGAATTGGGTTTGAGCACAGGCAATGAAATTCCCTTCCTTGAATTCTGAAGTTCCTGGCACTCAGTAAAATACATAACGTTCAAAAGAAGGTATTTGAACAATTCTGTTACAAAGAGACAGGTTCAGAACTTGCTCACAGGTCAAGGTAAGATTTTGCTGCCTCACAAAAGATCCATTCACCAGAAAAAGTGTATGAGAAATGGCTGCTGTGAGATGACTCAATCCCTTCATCAGATGATTAATAAAAAGATAATGACTCCTTTAAAAAGACAATGGTTTGATAATACTGGTTTTTTCCCGAGTCACACTGGTAAAGAAAAAAAAACCCACTTATCAAGGCAAAGCACTGAATACAAGTTCAAATACCATTAACTAACCAATCATACATATGAAAAAGGTCCACTGAGACCAAGAATAAATACCTGGAATTCCCTCTTCTGCTCTTCATTTTGGGTACATGAAAAATCCTCACACTTGAGGCAAACTAATGAGTTGCAGTAGCTTTTCTGTAGAGTGTAAATGCTTGGAGCGCTTTATGGATTTTATGGTGCCATAACATAAAAGTTGCAAATATCTACAACACATTAAGCATTTGGAAAAGATTTTAAATACCAACATTTGAGCTCAGTTGAGAAGTCTTAGGAACAAGTGCAATGTCTTGTGAATGGCAATAGGTAAAAACTTAGAGCAGAATAAATATGATTTTGATAATTAGTAACGTCTTAGTTTGTTTTAGAAAAGATTAACATGAAATAATTATTTTGCTTTTTATGGGGATGTACACCTGTTTGGACAAGCCTGCTTGATTTATTTCTGACCCACACTGGCTTTATTTGCATTATCTATAAATAAAAGATTACAGCCACATCTGCTACCAGATATATTGTCACCGAGCTACAATGTGACGGTGGCACTTCCAAAAACGTCCCCGTCTCCTGCGAGCTCTACTGGCATGGCACAGGGAGAGGCTAAAAATACCACTAAATAATGACTCCAGAATCAGCCCAGCAGTCAAAACACATCATTTTGGTGTGACAAAGCCATAACTCATTGCAAAGCTCCTTTCCTAAGCAGGGAGTGCTCCTGGCTTTCGGGTTATTTTCGCAGTTCACAAAGACCTTTCTCCTGTTGCCTCTCGTGGCTTTGTCACCTTGGGGCAGAGCCGTGCTGAGAACCTGGTTTAATGCCAAGCAGCCCAATCTCACGGCACTCTCTGCAGTGCCATGGCAGGCTAGCTGATTACATGGGATCTTATTCCAGTTATTCCAAACCCTGCATATTTACACCTTTGCTTTGCAGTGTTTGCTGCAATCACAGCCAAGAGCTCCCACAATAAAATTCCATCAGTGGAACTTAGCCACCAGACGTTCCAGCTCTAATTCCTACTTGTTTAAAGACCATTATACAAATGTCATTCTGCTGAGAAATGATTTGTGACCTCTGCTATAATCTAATGATAAATCTTAACCAAGGAGGAGGATTCCTGCAAAAGGAATGGCTGGGGGTTGTGATGTACCCAACCTTCAATGTTTAATTGCCACGCCTAAAAACCTGATTAGTGGTGGAAGCACAAAGACTCAGAAGCCAATTCTTTGGGGGTCCCCATTTTTCACCATACACACAAACCTTAGAGAGGCAATTTTGGAATCACAACTGGTGTTCTTTTGGAATAAAGACTGATCAGCCCAGGGAAGGGAGGCTAAACAACACATTGCCAAGGAGAATCATGGAATTACAGACTGCTCCGGGCTGGAAGGGACCTTAAAGATCACCTTGTTCCCACCCTGCTCTGGGCAGGGACTCCTTTCATATTTTAACAAAGAGCAATTTTAAAAAAATCTTAATATATGTCACTTCAAACCAGATCCTACAACAACTCCCAGCAATGAGTGGCCTTACAATGACAAGAACAGGATGAAATAACTGTAAGAACACGTTGCAGATAAATATCTTTCTGGACAAGGGCTCAAAGTGCTGACAATCATTAATATTGCAAGACTCACAAAATCCCACAAGTGTTTTCTTGCTATCACAGCAAGAATTCTGCACCATGGAAGAAGTTTAGATGTTCAAAATTAACCTGCACAGGCAGCATCTCCCCATGGGCAGAGTGAGAGGTGGCTGGAGATGGGAGGGCAGCAGAGGGTCCTCTCCTCCTTGTGGGGGTTCACAGGGGCCACAGAAATGGCATGAATCAAACAGGAAATTAAGAATATTGAAAACAATGAACTCACCAAAATTCTCAGCCTTTAAAGATTTTTTTCTTTTCTAGATACACTTTGCCTTATTTTTTTGCTCTTTTTTGTTAAATCTTCAGTGTAAATTCTAACTCTTTGCTTGATTCTAGGAATCAAGCATGAAAAAGCTAATTAGCAGTTTATCAGGTTTTATATAGAGTGGCCACACAATCCTTTAATGCAAAAACTTGCTCTGGCTAGAGCTTTGTTGTGACTCTCAAAATCTACACAACAGACCCACAAATATGGCCTTTTAAAACTTAATTATTGTCTCATCAAAAAAGACGAAGCCACACAATTAGCACTCAACCTGTTTCAAGCTGTCAATTCTCAGCTTATTTTTTGTCCTCTTTTTATCCTCATCTCACCTGCAGCTGCCTCAACACAATAGACTCAATTGCCACAACTCTGGGAGCTGCCTCTCACAAGACACAACTGAAAATCAGCAGGAACGGAGCTAATTCAAAGGCAACTCAACTTCCAGCCCTTTTAAGCTCAGGACCAGTTTGGGAAGGGAAACTCATGGTTTACCTCTGATTTTAAAACTTTGAGCCATCAAATCAAGTTGAACTGCAGCCAAAAATAACATGTGTGAGTGTGGGACAGAGAGCTCTGGGATGCAACTCCAAAGGAGCAGCAGCAGCTTTGGACATGGGATAAAGTGGAATTGAATCCATGAATCACAAATTATTGGTGTCCTTTTTGTTGCTGTAAAACAGAGAAAAAAAGAGCCCTCTCTCCTCCCAATTAAATTAGCTGCAGAAAATATTTCCTTGCTGACCAAGTGCATGTCCTTCTAAAGAGAGGCAAAAGAATGTGCCAGTAACAAATGAGAATCCACACATAACTTCTGCTACATAACAAATTCTCTTAACCTGGAGGAAGATGGATTTATAATAGACAATCAGCATATTCATAAAGGAGGAACTGGTGTACTTCTAAGATAACCTTAAATGTCAACAAATTACACAGAAGGAATGCTGTGTGTTTAAACAAACAAGCCTAAGTGAAAGTGGCTTTTAATTGGGAGTGCCTTTTCTTCCTTTTAATTCTGGTGTGGACCTTGGGAATGCAGAGATAGAACATTTGCCTAAGCCTTAGAGCTCCCCAGTAATTCTCGAGGAACTTCATATTCCCCCAGTTCTGGAGGGCTTTAATGCCTTCATTGCTGGCCTGCCTGGCTAACAGGATGGACACCACCACCCCCAAAAGCAGCACCATGAGGATACAGCCCCATTAGTATGAAAAACAAGGCTCAATAATCCATCCATGTGACACCTTAGTCCTGTGGCCACCGAAAATGGAAAGATGTGCCTGAATTAAAGATGAGGTCAGGCAAGTCTGAGAGCCCTGACAAATTGCCCAGCATTAACTCTTGCTGTAAGTGCAGCTGTCACACCTGACAAGACTTTAACAAGCAGAAATTCCCAAGAAATTGGTCCCCACACTGTGTGCTGCTCACCCTCTCCAACAGCCAAGGGCTGACCTTGGAATGCACCTCAAATGACCAGGAATATTCAACAGCCATTTTTACTGTGCTGGTACTGACAGACCTCCAATAAAGATTTATGTCCTCCAGACAAGAACCTGAATAAAGTTTACCTGCAAAGTGCCTCAAGGAGCACAACTCCTGGCAAATCAACAACATCCCACCTCCTGATGTTCCACAGGAGACACTCCTTACAAGTACAACATGGAGGGATAATTATAAAAGAGGAATTTCTTTTGGGCTCACACACTCCTTTTAATTAGAGGTCAGAACCCGCTTTTTGCTGTGCTCGTGCCTTGCATTTTTGTTGTCACCAATATTAATTATTTCATTACAAAAGCAGCAGCCCAAGCTTTGAAGGCAATGAGGAAGAGATTCAAAGGCAGGGTATGGGGCAGGATGCACAAATCATCAAAAGCTCAACAAACTAAACTGTAAAAACTGTGGCATCCAGGGTACATCACTTGCTAGACCTTAAAATTGCTTCCTGATTGAAAAAATGCTGCCTAATTAATCAGAAACACATCAGGCTACGATTATTAATAAAGTCAGAGAAGTTGCTGCAGTTACTAGGAAATCAGTGGGTTGTTTGCTGGAATTTATTCCATCATTGGGTATCAGCCAAAGAAATATGCCTTTGTTGAAAACAGGAAAGTGGTGACACAGAATGAGGAAATGAAGAAAATGCAATATAGACACACGACACACATGGGTTTCACTTCTGTCAGTAATTTAAGAGTTAGTATTACTTCTATAGTGTATTATCCTTACGTGGGCCACTTGGAAGAAGGAAATGTCCCAGTTAAGATTGGGATTTTTTTCTTTTTCCAGGGTTTAAATGTTCCATTGAGCAAGGAGCAAAGGGAAGTGCCCTGGCATACATTCAACACTACTCAGTGGAGAAATAAGAATGAACAACATAAACATATACAGCTTTTTAACTACAGTTTTTTCTGCACAAATCCTACACTTATCATTCACTACCTGAACTGCAGATGAACCAAACGTGAAACTTGTCAGACTCTGTGCACAAGTTTGTTGAGAAGCCATTTTTCCATCTTTACCTGTTATTTCTAAGAACCTTCCAGCACTGGGAACCACAGTGAGGGCAGTGCCGTGTTTTACAGATCAGCCACCCAGCTGATTTAATGCACTCGAGTGCAAACAAACAAGTAGGATTCTGGTTTTGCAGATTTAAGTCTTTGAGTAATGCCTGTGGCTTGCTGAAAATCCTTTTTTATTGAAAATTGAATATGTCAGCTGAGCCATCACTTTAATTTGTTTTAAAAGATTTATTAGAGTTTGATGGTTTTTCTCGCGCTTGATTTTCATGTGTTTTCCTGATAAAATTAAAATCATTGAAGCTTCCACTAGAGAAGAACTTCATCAATGTGTCAGGAGGAGGACGGGTTTAATAAAACACTTCAGGAAAGTTTCTTCCTGAAACATTTTTTAAACTTTTTTAGGAGGCCCCAGGATCTCCTGGGTACAGAGGAATGGGAAGCTCAGCACTGACAATGCAGCTGAGCTGAGCTGGAGTATTTGATATCTACTAGAGGGCTGTTCTGGAGTATTTTATATTTACCAGAGGGCTGCTCTGGAGTATTTTGTATTTACTAGAGGGCTGTTCTGGCTTTGTCTGCTCCTCTTTCATAGCACAGACACACAGCTCTCTCCTGTTTCTTATGCACATCCAGGCACTTGTGTAAAATCTTAACAACTTCTCCTGACAGTGTTCAAGGTGGTATTTTAATCCTCGCTGTAAGCCTGAAACATTCAGACACCTGAAATAAACTTGTAATTCATCATTCACAACATCTTTAGAAGGCAGAAGGTGAATTTAAGACAAGCTTTACCTGTGCCTTTCTCAGGGGACCTTTGCAGGTACCCAGCTGGACGGTGTAGCCCTGGGTGCAACCAAGCACTGGGGGAGCTGAGCCCGTGCCAGCGAGTGGCACTCCTTGTGCCAGGGTGGTTTTGTGTGGCTGGGTGTAAAACTCTCCGTTTCAGCTTGTTTGTGAGTAATTTGAAGCTGTCCTTTATCTCTCAGCTGCACCCACCATCATCACAGCACCCCTCAGACACAACATGCATCTTCTCTTCAGCGCAGCTCTCATCGCTCAGCTCAGTGGGGAATCAGCAGAGTACCCTGGAAGAACACAGGGAATGTCAATTAAATATTTTTCACTGGGATCCAAAATTCATTTTTCATTGGAATCCAAAGCCCCTTATATTTGCTCCTTGCATTTATTGGTACGTAGAGTCATAAAACCATGGAAGTTGGAAAAGACTTTTAAGATCATCGAGTCCAACTGTGCTTTGAAATACAGTTTTCCAAAATCTAAATGAATAACAGCTAAAGATGTATATAAATTAAAGGTGCTGTAATAATACTAGAAATCAAAGCTTGAAATCTTATTTCATGAAACTTGACATAAACTGTGCCCTATTTATATACGTTTCAAAGTGTTATACTTCCCTTTGGTACTCAGCTGTAATAAGATATAACTTCATGTGCTCTCTAGGTATTACAGGATATATAATATGTACCTGCATAGGAATTGCATTTTGATTTAGAAAATTGTCTGCCTCTCACAAATCGCACTGTGCCAGCAGAAACGTTTAGAAATAAATCTAAAATACCCTTCTAGCCCGTTAAAATTGCTTAAAATGAGCATTTGGGCTAAGCTGTGTGATAGACATGTGAAAACACTACGAGTGAGCCAGAGCCAGCCCGGAGATAAAACACTCTTACCACAAGGCAGCTGCTGTCAGCTCCGCATCCCTGAGCTTCCCTGGGAAGAGCCAGCCCGAATTCCCATCCAGCAAAAGGAATGAAATGAGTGATGAAATCCAAAGTAATGGAGCCAGGAAAAGTCTGAGCTACCCAAGTCCCTCTGAGCTTCAACATTTAGTAACTCAGGACAATGATGGGCATCGTTTTGAGCAGCTGGGAGCAGAATTCTTTGCTGGAACAGCAAGAAAACATTGGGATATGTAAGTAGGATGAAGAATAATGCAGAAAAGATTATAATGTCATTAAATAAATCCCTGATTCACTCCTGCTGCCTGAAACAGTGCTCACAGCCCATCATCGACTCCGAGCGCTTCCCACGGACTAAATGGCTTTGGGAAAGAGGCAATCAGAGTCTTTATTGACATGGAAAACTTTTCAAAGTAGCATTGTTTACCTGGGAGAGAAGGCAAACACGAGAAGAAATAAATAAAATGCAGAGATTTATTAACAGCAGAGGGATGGGGGAATCCTGAGCTCTAGTGTCCTGGTGCAAAACTTCAGGAGCAGCGAGAAACTGAGAGGTTACAGACCAGGACTGAGGATTTCTTCTGACACAAGACAATCAGACACCTGAAATCCTCACCACAAGGGCACAGCCAAGGCTGAGAACTCAGCCAGATGCCGAGAAAAGCTGTATTTCTTCACAATAAATGAGGTCAGCCAAAGTTCCGATATTAATTTAGAAAAAATAGTTCAGATATTAACACTAATTTCTAAGCAGTGAGGATCAGGTATTTCGTACAATGTAAATCAGTTTATCTTGCTGAATATCTGAAATGGTTTGCGAGGAATTTAGTTGCTTTCTTCAGGTGGAGTCTGAGAGAGGGCACAGCCTGAACCCAACACTGGCTGGGCTGGAGGGCTCTGTGCCAACACCTGCATTTCAACACCTCTTCTGGTCAGTGCTTTGGAAGCTCCTGGTTCTAGTGCAGGTTCCATGTTCTGAAGAAGCCTCTGTGAATCAGGAATACGTTCCTACTCGTGTGTGGCTCCCCCAGGGTGAGCTGTGGTGAGAATTAATGCTGGTGGCAGCAGGAGCTGTAGGAGAGACCACATTCACTCCAAAATACACACAGAGTAACACAGGAAACACAACTCCAGAAATTTAAACCAGGGCTCCTGAAAAGGAAGGAAGTGAGAGCAAGTTCAGGAGGTCTAAGGAGCAGAAGGGCCTGGACAGGCACAGAGGAGCTGTGGCTGCCCCTGGATCCCTGGAAGTGTCCAAGGCCAGGTTGGACAACCTGGGCTAGTGGGAGGTGTCCCTGCCCACGGCAGGGGGTGGCACTGGATGGGCTTTAAGGTCCCTCCCAACCCAAACCAGTCTGGGATTCTCTGGTTTCTCTTTGTGGAAGCTCTGCCACAGCAACAGTTTATTCCCAGTCACCTGGGCTGAGGTGGAGAAGGCAATAACAACAATAGAATTTCAAAAGACCTTTACGTCCCTTTGATTACGGCAGGCACACGATAGGTTTTGGCCCATTTCTATTCCCAAAGGGGATTTAACTGATCTTAATCACAAATATTCATGAATGAACTAAGTTACTTAAACTGGCTCTAAGCTCTGTCTAAGGGTTTCGAGCAGCACCTGCACCTCTCCAGCACAGGAGCCATCAGCACGATCCCAGCACACTCCTACAGCTTTAAGTCTTTTCTTTTTCCCTTCCCAGTTCATTCATTCCAGTTTTATTCTCATTCCAGTTCTGTGCACCTCCCCAGTCTTCACATTCGCTGTGCTCCCACCATCCTCTGCCTCCCCACTGCTGGTGAATCGCACTCCAAAGAACTCACAGGTGCTCATTTATCCGTCCTGCCAATTTTCTAACAGTCTGCAAGGGTTTACAATTTTAAAACACACTCCTAGCTGCAAATAAGACAAGGAACCACATGAATTATATATTGGATGGAGCTACTGATGACTTTGTGGTAAAGGAAAAAAGATGGAAAAAAACTACAAAACTATTTTCTCTGTTCTTAGCTGGATCAATGTGCAATTGATTAATTTTGGCAGTAAGGATTGAGATTTCTTTTATTCCTTATTGATGTGGCAGCAGCAATGTTTCAAGTGAACAGTCTGACTTCCAATTTACATGAAAAACTGGGGATTTTTTTTTTTAACCATTTCATGCATGATGCCACATATTTTTAATTCCATTTCTAGCTGGATATGAAAATTGGCAAGTTGTGCTGTTTTGAGCTTGCTTGGTGGATGAAAGGACGATTATTCTTCTCCCAGCAAAGCCAAATCCAAATGTGCAGTCTGGGGTTCTGCCAGATGACAATGAACTCCACGTTGTGTTTAACAGAGCCCTCAGAATGATTATCAAGCCATCTACAAAAGGTAAGGGGATGTTGTTGGGACTGACCTAAAGAGTGAAGTGTCAGTGCTGATAAATCCCTCAGCCAACAGTATAATAAGGGAAGGCTCACAGTTCAGTAATAATGTGCATTTCCAACCCAGTCTACAATGGGATAGAGCCACAATAAATAACTGGGGACTGCTTTTGCTGTTTGGGCCCTGCACGGAGTAATTGCTGGAACTGCAGTTAAAGTGTGAACATATTTGATATAAATTTAGCTCACTGTACCACACACTGCATCCTGCCAACACTGTAGTTTCACTGTCCCCTTGATTTTTGGTCCAAAAGATGCAATAGCAGCTCTGGACATGACAAACACATAGATCAAGGTTTCTGGACTCTCATCTGAGACAGCAAAAATCCTATAGGCAATGTAAAGCCAGGATGTGGGAGATGCAGAAACTTTTAAACTTTGAAGGGAAGTAACTTAAAGAAATCTTGGATTTATTTTACTGCTCCTGAGTCCTTTAACCTGTCCACTAGAACAGCACTTTATAATGGTAATAACCCAGAGAAAAATATAGAGAGGTATCATTAAAAAAGCATAGAAACAAAATAGTTTTTGCTTTTCTTTTCCTGTCAAGGGATACTTTTCCTATGACATGCTTTTCTCTTTTCCTGGACACAGGTAGATATTCATCTCAGCCTGTAAAACATATAGAGACTATTTACAGGGGATGGCTTCCCACTGCCAGAGGGCAGGGATGGATGGGATATTGGGAAGGAATTGCTGGCTGGGAGGGTGGGCAGGCCCTGGCACAGGGTG
>JAWWMP010000011.1:2272217-2291687 GCA_035047865.1 Dendrocincla tyrannina | reverse complement strand
GGTTGGATGGGGCTTGGAGCACCCTGGGCTGGTGGGAGGTGTCCCTGCCCATGGCAGGGGTGGCACTGGATGAGCTTCAAGGTTTATTTCAACATAAACTGTTTTGTGATTCTATGATGGAGAGAAAGGATAAAAAATGGAAGTAGTCATAACCTTCAGACCTGAGCAAATACTCTATTATTTACTTTGGTGCATAAACCATAAATTCCTCAGGTTAAAAATTAAAAACATATAGAATCAACGTGAGATAGAAGTGAAAAGGAAGGGGGAATCCAACTATTGCATTTTTTAAATGTTTCCTCGAAATCCATAATGATGGTTCTGTCCCTGATCTGGATCCCGTTTCTTGACATGGCCCTTTTGCCCCCACCCAGCAAGAGGAACAGGAGCAAACTCAGCTAGAAATGAATGGCTGGAAGTTTTCACTGTACATTAACTAAACTGAACAAAGACAAATGAAAAAGAATCAGCAAATATTAAAGAAAAAAAAAGTCCCACTGGTCAGCAGCTGTGAGGAACTGCAGAGCTGAGCTGCTGGGACATCGTGGTGGGCACTGGAGGGAGGAGTCCCCAGCCCCACAACCATTTCCATGCCAGCTCTGACTTTGCCTGCACTCTAGGCATGAGGATTAAAGGAGCATGGCAATGCTCCAGATAAACTTTCTGCGAGAATTAAGGGCTCCTTTCATCAATATTTGATTATTTTTTTTCTCTCATATTTTAGCTTGGACTCAGTTCTGCTAATTTTGCTGTATCCACTTGCAGACCTCGATCTGAGCAGAGCGTGCCACGGGTACAGATGCCAAAAACCAGAAGAAAATCCTTTCCAATCCTCAAATGACAAAACCCAGTGGTGCAGGACAGCACTAACCACCAGCAGTTGGGCTTTGGCTCCAGTTCCTCAAAGCGGATCCAAAGCGCAAACACGAATTTGGAACAAAACTCTGAAACTCAGACAACACCCTGAAGAAAACAACAAGAGACTCAAAAATGACTTCAACCACCACTAAAGAGTTCCTTTTTTTACGATTCCCCCCAAAATTAAAGCCATGCTTTTAGCAGGGTGTCAGCTGTAAACGCTAAATCCATCACACAAGCGATGGCTCGTTCGTGGCCGAGATTGCTCGGGAACAGCTCAAAATGACCCTCCTGTTGCCACCAAAGTCGGTGTCAGCTCTTGTTACAACTCCCATAAATCTGAGTTACACGAGTTATAACCCCTAAAAGCTCTTCCAGCTTGGGCACTGAGTTGTTTGGAGAGGTTTCTCTTTGCAAACCACACCGGTTGACTCGATGCCTTTTCTGCCTGCTCTGTCATTTCCTGCTTTGCCAACCTTCCCTCTCAGTTTGTGATCCCGGGAAGCAGCAAGGTCCAAGAGGAACCTCATCCTGCTTTTCCTCCCACATCAACACCTCGTGGAAGTTCTCCAGGAGTATTCCTTGTCTAGAGGAAACAGGATAAAAGCACCATGTGGTTTGAAAGAATATTTCAAGAATAATCCTGGGTGGGTTAAATGGGTCAAGCAACATATTCCATATACAATCACTTCTTCTAAAATACAATCCTATTTTCCAGAAAAAAACCAACCAAACAAACCAACCACACATTAAACTACTCCTTAAAGCTGTTCCCATATGTATTTAACTACAAGAGGGTGGTTTTAGCAGAGCATCTCAACATAAGTTGGCCTGAATACCTGTAATATTGGCATTTTACTCAGCAATTAACATATTTTACACCATGGAGCTTATTTTCTTTCCAAAAAATCAATTCCTCTGCTCTGATATGTCCCTGAGCAGAAAAAAAAAAATAAAATCTCTTTCCAAAGACTTTTATAGAGCAAAATCATTTAGTAACTGGATGGGTTTAGCTGCCCTGCTGTGAGGTCAGATTTTAGAGGCAGACAATGTACTGAGGTTTTACAGTTCCTTTCTTCAAGCACTGTTCTCCCTTATTTTATCACAAAAGAGCATTGAATTGAACTACTCACAATCCCTGCCTGGAAATATGCAAGCTCTCTTTCAAGAAAAGAAATTATATGTAAAATTCATAAAGATCTAAGGTGCAAAATAGGAAAATGCAGAATGTTAACACCTTTTAAAATCCACGCGTGGAGAAATAGTGGGGGAAAAGTGCAATCTGTTGAGAGCTTCACCCCCACCTTGTGGGTTTGCAACCAGTGGGCTGCTCCTGTTCAAGGTGAGGCATCACATCCCTCCTGCACCTTCTGCTCCAACCCCTGGTCGTTTTACTGACCTTCCCTGGGAACTTCTCCAACTTCTCGTGTCCCTCCCAAGGTGCAGGATTTGAGACAGCACGTCCTGCTCAAGCTGTGGGCACAGCAAGGGTTTATCTGGTGACAAATGACGTTCCTTGCTCTGTTCTCGCTGATTTTTCCTGATTTAGTTCCATGTAAAGGTCAACTTTGATGTAATACACCTTGGACACGCTCGAATTCCGTGGCAGATTCCTGTTTTCTGTATGAACTTGGTTCTTAGAGCCCTCTGAAATGAATCTACAGCTATCCTACAAAACAAGGTGACATTTAACAGGCACAGCAGCGGCAGATTTGCCTGTTCACTTATAAACATCTCCTCATTCAGGAGGATCAACAAGAAGATACTCCACAAGAAGAGAAATGACCAGAGGTGTGCAAGTGGTGTCCATCCCCCTCTGATGATGGACAGGGACC
The DNA here is from genome assembly GCA_035047865.1 of Dendrocincla tyrannina. Taxonomy (NCBI): domain Eukaryota; kingdom Metazoa; phylum Chordata; class Aves; order Passeriformes; family Dendrocolaptidae; genus Dendrocincla; species Dendrocincla tyrannina. The sequence goes on along the minus strand of JAWWMP010000011.1, from coordinate 2,288,994 downwards.
TCATTCCTTGATTAGCAACTGAAAAATATTTCAGATTAGGCTCCTTCCTCCCTGAGCAGAGTCCCCAGAGCTTCTGAGTTTCCATGGAGGTCTCAGCAGGGACTAAAGGCAATTGTCCAACCCTTGCTCTGCTGTGCAGAGGCAGTAAAAGGACCTGGACGTGGCCATGTAACTGGTGTCAATCACTACTTTCCCACTAGGAATGGGCACTGGTCCCCCCCCTCCTTCAGCACACCAGAAAGGTTTGGTGTTTATCTATTACGGGTTTTCTTCAGGGCAGGGCAAGAGTATCTTTCTTTTCTCTGAGGTTCCTATGGCCTGGGCAGATTCAAACCAACCAAAACCCCAGCATGCAGCCTGTTTTCCCTCTTGCTCTCACAGCAGACATGCAACAGTTGGCATTTCTTACTATCTCAGGGGGCAAGTTACTCCAGGCTTGCTCTTACCTCCCCCCAAGCCTTCTGCACGTCTCTGCTGAGGGCCAGTAAATTCTGCTCACCTCAGTTTTGGCAAATATATTGTCACAAAAAGAAATCTGAGACTTTTTTATGACTATAAACCAGACCCCCTAGTGGAGCCACGTTCCTTCCTCAGGTTGTTGTTTTGGCCTTTCCTGTATTTCTGTCTGATATGAAAGTCTTTATGAGCCAACTTTATAGCAAACCATCCATCAAAAGCAACACACAGGGCATGCATATTTTTCCAGTCTAAAATAATATACATTCTCCTGCTCCGCACTCCTCTCTGCATTGCAGGTGGCAAAGTCAGAGAGCTGCTGAAATCTGCCTGGGTGCAGAGGGAAAGGCTTTGGGGGGGGGCAAAGAAAAGGGAGAGGAAGGAGTGGAAGGAAGTAAATCAGGCACAAGCTTTTACCTCAACACAGCAGAGAAGGGACAGAGTGAGAAATATCCTGCACGTCCCTGCAGCGTTAATAATGCTCCTTTCTTGGATGCTGTAGCAAGAGTCTGTTCTCCAAGTATTCCTCTCCCAAGCAGTAAATAAAACAAGATGCAACCCCCTCGGTTACACAGTGTAGAGCTGGTTTAAAAGAGGGGTTCCAAAGTAATTAACACATCACCTTTCACTCGAGTGCCTGGTTGCGTTGGGTCTGATGAAAAATACTATTATTTTCCACCCTGTGATCGCTTTGTCATCTTTAATAAGCAAGTACAATTTCAAAGCGCCGAGTTCAACAAGTTGACAACGCCTGGCTGTATCTGCATCAGGGAGATAACACACCTTCACCACGGCCCGGGGAGGGGGATTGCCCAGCCCTCCGTGGCACATTTGTGAGAGGGAAATAGAGCATGCAACTAATCCCCCCGAGTGCTGGTATTTTAGCTGAGGAGATTTACTCCATGCTCTGCTTCGCCCATCCAAAGGCACAGGTTTTTTTATTCAAGAGATTTGTGTTCGACTCTTTTTCTCCCTGTTAAGATTTACTGCCTTTAATTTAGAATTTAATTATTTTTTCAATTTTCTGTTTGTTTTATGCCAAATTGGGGTGGCTGAAGTGCAAGTTGGTTCTATACAAGGTGCCACCCACCAGTGAGTTTTTGGGGTTAAATGATGCAGAGCATCCTCTAACTCCTCCAAAGGCAGAGTCAGAGGGTTCCCAACAGCCCAGAACAACATTGTCTTCTTGTTGTTAACAAACTGTATTTTATTGTTTGGAAGCCAAAAAAATGAGAGCTCAGCATTTTGAGTCAACACTGCATGGGATATTAACACCATGTCTGTTCTGAGCCCCAGGCAAGAGCCACTAAAACCAGGGGAAGGAATTCCATGGACTTCAATAGGCTTTCCATCAAACTCTACCTCAGTGATTTACAGGGGGAAATCTGGGCCCCACGGAAGGATAATGGGAAAAGTCTCATCGACGTCAAGGAAACTGGAATTGTTTCCACTGCAGTTAATGGGCAAAAGAAATGCTCTAATTTCCTTTTTACTCACGTGCTGAGGAGCAGTTCGAGTGAATGACACCTCTGGTTCACTATTTACCTTCTGTGATGGTTTCTATTTACTATATAGATCATAGAAAAGCAAGCAAACCAGGAGAATTTGTGAGTGTGACTTAAAAGCATCAGTTGTATTTTTAAAATAATAAATCATACTCCCTTAACCTTCCTCCTCAGTGTTTCTGAAGACCTAAAACCAGTGTTACCTTTAATGCTTAGATTTGGGGTGGGGGGCTTTTCTGCTTTTATTTTAGCAATGCCATTAAATGGTGGATTGTACCCAGGAGATCACAGCTAATTATGTACAGGCTCTTCAGCTTCATTCATTGAGTAAGATCAGAGTTCTTTCTTTGCTAGGACTTTTTGGGGGATTTGTTGTGAGGAGCCAAATGTAGAAAACTCCAACCTGAGAATCAACTCCCAGTCACTGTCAGAGATAAAATATGTTGTTATGTTTGTACTGCATATGAGTGTCTATGACTGATTTAAATGATGCCTTGCAAGGACTCCTTAAAGCATATTTACATCTCTATTTATAGTGTGCAATCAGATGTCTAGCACAATCCTTCCTATATAGACATCCACATATTTTCTGGTGCCTCCGTGGCTATTCATGGAATATAAACATGCCCCGAAATACACTCTATCAGTGAATTTACAGCCAAAGGAAATTTATTTTCTATTCACTATTACTGCAGAAGTTCAGAGGCAAAGTGCTCTTCTTCAGAGACCCTTTCCCACTCTGTCACATGGTCTAAAGTGCAGCACGAGCCACCTGACACTTGGGAGAGCAAACAGAGCCAGGCTAAAGCCAAAACTTCCCACCAGGTGTCCTTTCAGCCAACAGCACTCAGCTCTCTTGAGAGATGAACTAAAATAAGGAGGAATGGCTTCAAACTGCCAGAGGGCAGGATTAGATGGGTTATTGGGAAGGAATTCTTGTTCCCAGCACAGGGTGCCCAGAGAAGCTGGGGCTGTCCCTGCCTGGATCCCTGGGAGTGTCCAAGGCCAGGTTGGATGGGGCTTGGAGCAACCTGGACTAGTGGAAGGTGACCCTGCCCATGGCAGGGAGTGGGATGAGATGAGCTTTAAGGTCCCTCCCAACCCAAACCATTCTATGAACAAATGTATTTAGTCTGTCAGGTCTAACGAGATTATCATTTATACCTAGAAAATTAAAGGTCTAACCTAACACCAGCCCCAGGCTCACCCCTCTGATCTTCTCTCTTCCTTCACCCAGACTGACATAAAACCTTCTCCATGTCCTGACCAGTTGCTCTCTGTTCTCTCAACCCACATGGCTCAGGCACCAGACAGGTGACATGTTGACACACTCAGTCCACCAGTGGTTTCCCTTCATTAAATATGTGGAAAAAGTCTTCAGTGTTCTTAATGGATGCCCTTTGTTCCTTCTGGACCCTCCTCTGTCAGAGGCTGGCTGGGCACAGGTGGGCACCAGGACTGGGAGCCAGGGCACAGGGCACACAGACTGAGCTGGGCCACCAGCTGTAGTGAAGAGCTGTCCCACTGTTCCTACACAATCCCACCACTTACAAGCTTGGATTTCTTATGAAGAGTTTTGGTATTATAATGTTTTTCTATTTAAATCAGTAAAGCAGAATTTTCCAGCAGCCTTTCTGTGCAATGGTGAGTGTTATGAAAGATAATAAACTAGTAAATAAATACTGCTATAGATAACTGCACATCAGCCTAAACCTGGTGCTTTTTGATACATTCCTCCTCCCACAATGCCTTTATTCCACTCAAAAGATGGCTGCAATAGTCACAGAAAAACCTAGAAAGCTCCTAAAACCCTCAGAACAGGCAGAGCACAAACCTGCTGCTTTTGGCTTGCTCTCATCTCCAGCAGCACAAGCTCCTCTGCCTCCCTGACCCAGGATTCTGCCAGGTTTATGGCTACACTTTGTCCAGGTGGAATAAAGGATGATAACAGGACATTTGAGATGTTAAGACTGGCCTGGCCAACACTGATTTTCTGCCTCAGCTTTTGCCACCCAACTGCTCAAAAGCAAAGTTTCCATCCTTGGAAACACTTCTACCACAGGCAGGACTTGGACTTGCTCAAGCGCTAAACTAAAATTCTAATCCACTGAACTAAAAAGCAGCAGCTCCTACTAAAGCTTCATGAGATCATCATCAAGGGCATTTTTCTACCTCATCCTGGGTGCCAAATGATGTTCTGTATTTCCATGGTGCCTCACAACATTTTAAACGGCAAACTACACCATTAAACAACTAAAAAAGCAAACCCCAACTTCCTTTATAATCTGAGATCCTATTGCCATATAGTGGGAGCAGATGTGCAAATGTTTGTTTACTCAGTTCTTGATAGTAGGCATTTGCTAGCAGATGCATGAAATTAATTTCTGCCCTAGTATTAAAAATCATTTCCTCAATTTAAACATCTCTTTGATAAAGAAACAGCATCATAAAGTGGTTTAGCTGATGAAGCAGCACAAATAGAAACAATAGTTGCTATTTTAGGCTTGCTATTTCTATTTGCTTAGATTGCACAGTGTGTCTTTCAGGAAAACAAATAATTATTTTGCAAGTCTTCCATGCAAACATTTCCCTTTGGAATGTGTTTCCAAGAGCAGCACAGGAGCACATGCATTTCTAAACGTAAGAGAAATAATTTGGGCATGAATTGGTTAAAGTGATTCCTTCTAATTTTTGCAAAGCCTATACACCTCTGTGTGGGCCTGTGCATCCTCTTCCAGCTGCATTTCCCTTTCCCACAAAACTTACAGCTAATTTATTTGCTTAATTTCAGGTGGCAAAGTAACATTAAACCATCAGTCAAAAGAGTGTCCCATCAGTCCCTGTCTGGGAAAGTGTCACCTGTAAATCCAGAGATTAGACCTGAGCTGCCACCGAGTTAATGAAGTTGATGAATGACTCTGTCACTGAGCTGCTGGATGTCCTGAATGGGAACATCATAAAATGTGCTAGGTTTGATAAACACTGATCCTGCCTTTCCCACTCTCTTTGTGTTTCACCATGGCCAAAACAACAACAACAACAAAACACCAACAATACCAAACCAAAGATGCAAAACAAAAGAAGAGAAAATATAAAGTTAGACTTTTTCCACAGCACATCCAAGCCATGACTGGAACCATTCAGGCTGGAAAAGACCTCCAAGGTTACCGAGTCCAACCATTAACCCAGCACTGCCAGGTCCACCACTAAACCACAGCCACACTTTTATGGGGACTCCACACTTCCCTGGGCAGCCTTTTCCAGGGCTTTACAACCCTCTGGATGAAGGAATTCTCCCTAATATCCTCTGGTGCAATGTGAAGCCGTTTCCTCTTGTCCTACCACTTATCAAACTGGGAAAAAAGACCAACTCCCACCTGGCTTCTCCCTCCTTGGAGGGAGGTGTAGAGAGCAAGGGATGTTTCCTGAAATCCAACTTGGCACTTGCACCACTCTTCCACAGGCCCAATAACAGCACCAACACACAGAGCTGCCTTCATTAAAAGGTCCCACAGCACTTAACAAACATTAATTAACGAAGCTCCACCACACACCACTCCAGACCTGAGCACTTCCCCCAGCTCAGGCATTAGCAGCTCTGTCTCTGGATCACTCTGAACACCATCCCACAGGGGATTAATAAATAGACACCCTCTAAAAATACCTCTACACTTTTGTGCTGCTAACATCACTCTTCCAGCCCAAGGAGCTGGGAGGTGACAGCTCTGCAGCATGTTTTGGTGTGACGTGCCCCACCACGTCCCAAATTGGGAGTCAAGAATGACCCCTGGAATAACAGCTGCAGGAAAGGCTCACGTGAGGTCTGCTGTAAACACCTCAGAAATTACTTCACTTGCTTAAATTTTATCTCAGGTGAATCTCTCCAGTGCTTAGCAACACCTTATATTAAAATCCTGGTTTAAAATATAATGCTAATTAAGCAATTAAGGATGGCAAGGCTTATTTTATGGCATCATTTACTCCTAGTTTGATTGTGCTGTAAGGTTAATTCCATCAGCCATGTTTTATGGCCTTATGAAATGTTGTCTTATTGCTTTTCTAACAGATTATAATGAATTCTTCTTTATGTATTTTAAATTATTTTCTTGCTAACAAAGTGGTCTTCTTATTTGCCACATCACCAGAAGGTGCTGTCAGCCTGAGTTTAGCTCTAGTCAGCAGACACAAGCACACTGTGTAGCAAATTAAAGCACACCAGATAACAAACAACAGCATAGGAAAACACAGCAGCAACATTCATTACACATTTAGAGGGAGAAAGGATCTGGAATGCAGAAAATAGTGTGTTACAGCTTGGAAAAGGAATATATGGGTTGGGAGTAGATTTTGCTTAGATCAGTGATGGGATTTAACCAGAGAACTTCAACTAGGCAATGTTTCCAGGCACGAGGTGGGACTGGTGGTCCAGTCCAGGTCCAGGAGTCAGACTTTGATGATCCCTTTCAGCTCAGGATATTCTAGAAATCTAAGAATTTCAGGAAAGGTACAACCAAATCTTCCTGATATTTCTTATTGTGAGCTTTTTGTATTGAAGAACCAAACAGGAACACTCTTCAGTAGAATAAAACTCTGTCAGTACAAAAGCATGCAAAGACAGTTCCTAGCTAATTCCCAATCCCACCTAACTGTGAAATGACCATTCCCCAAAATTAGTCATAAAAGTGGTAAGAAAATAAAGTAATATTCCTTTTAAAAAACCCGCCATGATTCACTTTACTGATGTGCCTGTTCGTGGGTATGATAAATACATTAAATATGACTCTTTTACCAGAATGTATCTGGAGTGATGTGCATGCCTAGAAACACTGCTAATATTTTTAAATCTCCTGTGATGCGCTGTGAACAAAAGAGAACAAACACTGCCATATGCACTGCACACACTGCCTGAACACCTGAACTCACCTTCCTCTTCTAAAAATAGCTGAAGGCAGCACAGACTGCAGGAGACACAACAGGTCAGTGCTGGAAGAAGAGAGGGGCAGCAGCTGCAGGCAGAGGGCAGGAAATGCAGGCTCTCATGGATCGTGGCATGGCCTGACCTAAGGATGAGGGGTATAAAGGAGCTGAACAAATAGTTACATGCACAAAGCAGGTCAAGGTTAGCACTGGTAACTCCAGTCCTCAACTGGAATGGGTGCTGGGAGCGATGCCCCAGTAACCCACACAACCAGCAAGGAAACACAGAATGCAAAAGACCTCCAAGATCTTCAAGTCCAGCCTTGGACTGAATACAACTCTGCCACTGCCCCACGTCACAAAGTGTCACTTCCACTGGCTCTCTGAACACTTCCAGGGATTCCACCACACCTCCATTTACGTACCAAGCCTTGCAGGCTGCACTAACTGGAAGTTGTGTCTGATGCCAGGCAGCATTATCTCTGCCTGTGACCATGGCATCTCAGTGCCACCTCAGCAGAAGGAATATTAACAGCACATCACTCCTAATGTCTTGAACAAAGCTCTGAGTGTGCTGTGCCACAGGCAGAGCCATCCCAGGAGAGCAGGAAAATGGCTTTGCTGAATATTAACACCCAGACAAAGGAATAAATGGCTGTGAAGGGCTGCAATACTCCAGTCTGTGAGATTTGTGGCACATGTTAATTAGTAACAAGCTCCAGATGAGCATTCCCATCAATCTCAGGAGGCCCAGGGAGCCCTTCCCTTCCATTGCTGTTCCTGCCCTGCCTGCTGCAGCTTGGACCTGCTCTTCACAGGAATACTTGTCCACAGCAATGCTACTGAGGCTCCCTTACAGCTGATGCATCTGTTTTGTCCTGCTCCTCATCCTGCTTTATTAGGCTGAGCCCATATCCATAAATTAGCCATCCAAGAGGGGAATATCTTGAGTATTCCCATCCTGACCACTGCAATAATCAGCCCCTCAGGACAGGGATTGCTCCTTCCACCACTTTCACATGTTCTCAGCCTTCATTTAGGCATAACTATGAGTAATAACCTGCACAGACGTGCTGCAGGAGGCCACAAGGATGCTCCAGGTGCTGGAATACATCTGCTATGGACACACATGAGCTGGGGGGCTCACCTGGAGAAGGGAAGGCTCCAGGGAGACCTGAGAGCCCCCTTCCAGTGCCTAAAGGGGCTCCAGGAGAGCTGGAGAGGGACTGGGGACAAGCGATAGGGAGACAGGACAAGGGGGAATGGCTTCCCACTGTCAAAGGGCAGGGAGAGATGGGGTGCTGGGGAGAAATTCTTCCCTGTGAGGGTGGGGAGTCACTGGAATTCAGTTTTGACTTAAGTGGACCTGTAAGCAAAATTTTCACTATATTCATATCATCAGTAGAAATAAATTCAAATCTTTCCTTAATATTTTTTTCTTCTTCATTTTTTATTTAACCTTTATTCAGGAAAACCCTCACACTACTTTTTTTCTGAAACCTTCAGTGATCTTGTAACAAGCCTTCAAGCATAACACACACCCATTTAAATTTCCCCCCAGCAGAAGGAGGCTTTGCAGCACACATCTTTCTCCATAATGCCACACCAGTGACTCCCTGAGACAAATAAAATGTGAAGAGAGATTTTCCATCAAACCCTTTACCAATCCCAGATCCATCTGCTTCAGCTGCATTTGCCTTCTGCCTGCAAAACACTCATCTGAGCCATGGGGAAATCCCCTACCGAAACCCTTACATCTCCTTCCCTTTTAGCTCACTAACAGGCACTCTACATTTCCCTTTAAATTGTTAAAGTTGTGATAAATGGAATTGCTCTCTGGTTTCAGAGCAGTTGTACAAGGTTTGATCCCCTTAGACTGTTGCACCAAATGTGAAAAGACTTTCAAAACCGTGTTGGTGAACCTTGGCATACCGAGATTTTCTAAGTTGCACCGAGGCAAGGTGGAAAGCGAGGAAGAAACTTGGATATATCAGATGGTTAAGAACGTTTCAATTCATCCTGCACGAACTCCTAAAATCTGGCATCAACCAAATACAGCAGCTCATCACATACACCAAATATTATATACATATATATATATATATATATATATAAAGAGCATAAGAATCGAATAGCCCTGTACAATTCCCTCTGTGCTGGTGCTAAGCATGCAGTTGTCCCCTACCCAAGGATCAACATGCTCTGCTCCACACATGTTAAGGGGAAAACACGTTGCCCTTCTGGGAAGAGCAGCCTGAATTTCCTTTTTCAGGCTATTTTCATCTACATGCCTGGAGGCTGCGTGCACGTGGTGCACACACTGCCATGGATCCCATGCACAGCCCACAGGTACTTCCCCAGGAGCAACTTCCAGCCAAACTTACCACAGATCAGCCCCTGGGAAGGTCACAACTGCACTGAGGCCACTGGCCCCTGTGCCTTGGCTAAATTCCCCTTTCTGACACGAGGATGTGAACAGACAGTAAAGAATCACGAGGTACCAATGCAGAGATGCAACCAAAGAATTAGTGATCATCCATACATCTGATTTGGGTGCCCTTTCACTACTAATTGGGCAAAACACTCGGGGAATGTGACAGGGCAGTGGGAGATTGTCCCTACAGCCTGAATATTAACCCTAATGCACTCAATATTCACCCCGAAACACAATGGGAAGGACATGGAATAGAAGTGAAGCTCTTCTCAGTAGCTGGAGAATTAAGACATGAAATTATGCCAGGGTTCTGTAAGTATCTTGTAATCAGCTATTCCAAGTCAGGAATTCAGGTTGGGGTTTATGTTTAAACCTAGAACTGACCAAAAGGAAGGTCCCTAAAAAAAGCAGTGCTTGGAAAGCACTAAGGACAGTGGTAAGAGCCCTCGTAGGAAGGCAAACCCTGCCCATCCTCATGGATACTGAAGGAATCCAGGGAAATGCAATCCAGGTGACAGACTGCAGAGGTAGGATTCAACACCCTGGCAATCAGGGAGTTTCCCAACAGCTCCACTTCTCAGCTGAACAGTTTCCATTTAAACCTGAATAGAAATGAGACCTGCACCACTTTTTCTTTCATTTTGCTGAATTCACAGAGCAGAATTCATTTTTAACCTCCATGCATGAACCTCCTCTGGTAAATGAATATTTAAAGCTCTTAGAGGTGGAGTAAAAATACGTTCAGGCCACTGCCTTCCAATGACTCCTAATAGAAAACCTTGTTTCCCCTTTTCCTTATGAAGGGCATTGAGGTTTTTATGGTGGGAGCTCTTGCCTTGTGGGAAAAGGGTTAATGGTTAATCTCACACCCTCCAGCACTGCCACACAGAGCCTTATTTTAAAATACACCAACTTCATGTCAGATTCTACAGAGATTTCAGCAATTATCATTGTTACTCTGGTGGAGCACAGAGTCCAAATCATCCTTATAAAGGACACTACTCAGACATGTCAGAAAACTGAGGATCTTCCCCAAACCATCCATTTCATGAGCAGTTTGGTATCTAAACAGTTTTGAGAGCCTTCACATTAGCATGGTGCAAAACCACAGGTGGGCACAGAAACTGGCATACAGAGCCCATGGTAATTATTCAGGGTGATCTGAAAGTGTATTTAAGCCCAGCACCAGCATTTCTGAAGTCCTTCTCCCACAAACACCAGCAGACATTGTGTGCCCACATAGAACGTTGCCCCAAGAGCAGATCCAGAGAGGCCCAGGCAGTCACAAAAGCTTAAAAGGTGAGACTTCTGCCAAAAATTCACCCTCACATCGATTCTCTGGGCATCAGTTGGTACAAACAACACTTTTCTTTTGTTCTAGGAAAGGTTGAAAAGCACCCACTGATTTTTGGAACTGCAACAGAGACGCTGAGTGGCCCAAGAAATGTGTTGTATGCACTGAGTGCATCCAACCAGCGGATTGATCTGGAATATGAGCTGAGCTACTCACCCAGGAAGTTGATTCTCTTTCCAGACCCCCATTGCAACCAGGCTGGTCGTGCAGTTCCCACTGCTAAATCTGATGCTGCTGAAGAGACACTGTTTGCAGTCACTGATGTTTGGAAATGCTCACCCAGCTGGGCCAGTTCCTTTGGTCACACCAACAGGCAGCTCCACCTTAACCCAGGGGTTTTAGGAACAAAATCCAAATATACCCTGCAAACTGCTCTTCTCTTCTTGTTTTAGGCACATCTCTTCATTGGACTATAAATATCATCATTCAAAGGTCACAAAGAAAAATCCAAAATACTATTTATAAGGGTGTTACAAGTAACATATGATTGAACAGAAATAAAGTCAAGATCTGGACGGATTTCAGCCTCAAGTTCACAAAGGGAAAAGTATTCTCCTATTTACAAGATCAAGTACAAAGAGCTCTTCCCATTTTAAAAGAGCAAGATCCATACATTCTTTATATAGCACAAATCAATACTTCATGACTAGATAATGTTCCAATAACTTTGCCTCCTGAAGGACTGCTGGGGATCAAACGGATACAATTAAGTGAAAAATATAAGTACTTACAGGAAGAGTTTAAAATGGATTAAATCATAAACCACACATAATGGCCAGTGACACACTCTATGCAAACCCAGCGAGGTCACATTAGTTCTCTGCTTGGAAATCTACTGTAGGTGGGTACTGAGAGCAGTAAATTAAATTTATGGGGAGATAAAACATCACACAGTCGCTGCTAGGTTTCCAAAGACAGAAAAATCAAACCAAAGCACTGCATCTCAGAGCAGTAACTCTCAACACCAACTAGAAGGCACACCAGCCCGAATCTGCAGCTGAGGAGAGAGGACCTTTCCAAAACCCAAACTTCCCCAGCCTTGACAGCCATCTCTGTCCTTCCAAAAAACAACTCTGTGGTAAATCCCTGATGCTAAATGTTTGAGGCAAGCAAGGCTAGAGATATTCTCAAGATGCATTCTCAATCCCTAGCTGAGCATCCCTCCCCACACGATGCTGTTGGGATGGGTGGTCCTTCAGGCAGAGGGTGAACCTTCCACCCCAACAACCCCCTGGCACAATGTGCACAAAAATGGGGTGTGATCTGAGTTCCAGACTGGAGGAAGAGCAGGAACTCACAGTCATTGCCCCCCAGCTCCTCAGGCTGAGCATTTGTCACTGCCACCGAGGAACCACACTGTCAATATTTACAGTGATGTGTTAAAGCCTGTTAAAAACACAAGTTGACTCCTCAGTAACACAAGATCCAACACTCTCTGCTCTCCTTTAGTCACGAGTTGGTTTTCCTTGGCTTAAATAATGTATTTATAAAACATAAGCATCGTTTCTCTAAATACTAAAGAGCTGTTACTGAATATCTCAGATTTCCAGCTCCCTCCCTCTCTGGGTTACACACATTGTGTATCACCAAGGCTACCTTGTCTCAAAGAGCACAAGGATGAATGATGGAAAGGCCTGGTTCTCAAAATCAATTAATTATTAATATTATTATTGCTATTTATAAGCTATTTAAAGGGTGAGGACTTTTGCAGGAATAAAGGAGGCACAAGTATTCTTCACTAGATAAAATATTATTGGGCTTTATCAGAGACGACTCCTTTTTTCCTTCAGTATTAATGAGAGAAAAACATGATGAATTTCAGCAATTCTGAACTTTGCATTTATAAAGTCAAATTGCTCAGGTCTCATAGATTGATGAAGCTTCTCTGATTCAATCTGTCTTCATTGCAATGCAAAAGAAAAAAAAAGCAACATAATATTATTCAGCTCATGCAACATAAATTCTTCTTAACTATTTTGAGATCAGGGTTTGTTCAATTAGGAAAATATTTGGTGGAGAGAAGGAAGATGCATCTGCTGCCTTTGTGCTGTCAAGGGGAACTCATGGGCTAAGACTATAATAAAGACACAAGCAGAACCTTTGCATTTGGTTGATTCAAACCGAGTTTTGGGGGCTCAGCCTCCCCCTGGGCAGGTCACTTATTTTTCACTTTATTCTCATACTGACCAAACCCTTCCCCAGGTTTTTTTCTACAGATGTGAAGCAGATGAGAACCATTCTGTGCCCACGAGGCAATTTCAGGTGTTGTTTTTATTACTCATTACCTTCCCACCTTCTTTCAAAGAACTCAAACACAAAGCAAATGTTACCCATTCAGCCAATTTCAGGATTGGGAAACCTCTGAATGAGGTCAGATGGGAGAGAAATACAGCCAGAAAAAAAAAAAAAAAGACAACTCTCTGCCATCTGTTTGCAATTGGATTAATAAACAAACCACTGAAGAACCCTTGTAAATAAAAAAAAAGTCTCAATTATTAGGATGAGGGCATGTTTTTCAAATTAACCTTTCAAATTGAAGCAGTAATAAAACATTGAGATGCATGCAAAGCCTCTCCAGTTCTTCAGTGTATCAAGAGACACATTTAAAATTGATTTTCGGATGTATAAGCTCTAGGAAGTACATGCTGGATAATTCTTTCTTCTCCAGCAATAGGTGGGAAATGTTCTTTGAGAAAACTTGCAAACATCATCTTAACATGCCCTGGATTCCACCCAGATGCACACTCATAAATAAGTGTCCTTTCCAGCTCTGAATAGTTGGGGTGTTTAATGAAATGATAAACAGGCACAACTGAATCACTGGGAAGCAAAAGGAGAAGCCACTCGATCGATGCCAGAGGTTTTTCTGCACAATACACTGAGGGGAAGGACTAGAGAAACCCTGGAAATTGAACCACAGCCAATCTTGCAACAGACCCCCAAAATTACTCCTTTCCCATATAAAGGCAGTTTGAGCCTGCAGCTGCTAAGGCTTGTGATGGGTTTCTCAGATATTTTCTTCCATATTTTCTGGTCTCCAGGAGCAGTTTGACTTCAGCAATCACACAACCATTTGCTCTTCCCATAAAGCACTCGCCTACCTGTGCTCACCCGCTGCTTCAATTTTCCAGCTCGGAATCAGAGCGAATGTTTTCCACTCCAGCCATTTGGAATTGCTGCCTTAACTACGAGAACGGGCTGAAAGGTTGCAGAACAGACGTAAAAATGAAATTAAAAACCATGCTGAACAAATACCTGGAGATTTGGGCCGCCTTTATCCTGGCTGCAGAAAGGTGCTGCAGGTATTCCAGCCGGGCTTCCAACTCTGTGTTTCCAGACTGAACTCCTTTTTACTCCTCCCTGAAATCCTTTGATGTGAGTGCTTTTGGTAAATCTAATCATCATTTCATAAGGAAATTACTGACTCTGCCTTTGGGTTTCCCGACTCTCTCTGTCCATCTATTTATCAATATGAAGCATCACGTCTTTTGACGAGCTTTTGGCTGACGTGCACACACTCATCTGGCCCCTTCTCTTTTGAGGAATAAACTGGTTTTCTTTGGAACAATTACTGGAGGGAAAATCAATGGCTTGCACTCGATTCTCAGGCTGCGAGTGCCCGAAATATCAGAACAATCTGCCAGTTATTTCTATTCCAGCAAGTAGAATACAATATCTTTTTTTTTTTCCTTTTTAATATAACTCATGTACATTAGAAAAGAAATCAAATGTGTCCCTCTGTGAATTTGTGGCGCTCTGGCTCAAAAGCAAATTTGATGGCTTTGGGTACCTTGAAGCCTACACAATTCCACAGCTCAGCATGTCCAAAATCATAATCCCTGCCTTCTACAGAATTCCCCCCACTAAAAAACCCCTCAAATTATAACTTTTTTATTCATTCAGTATGACCTTTCTGTACAGAAATTGAGAGCCAGGACTTCTGATTTAAGAGAGTAATTTCTAAAGCTGAAAAGACAAGAGGGCTGTTTTGACATGTTTATGTAGGTTTAACACCTTGAGAATTCTGACAAAAGTGGCCAGGCCTCAGAAATAAAGAAAATAAAAGAAGAAAAATACGACAAACAGAGACATAACCTGGCTCTTCCCCCATGATCATGAGATTCTCCCACAAAATTAACATGTAGCATATGTTGAAATGGATTAATAAAGGTTATAGGATTCTGGGACTAAATTAAAAGTATTATCACCATTCACATGATAAAATTTCTTGTCATAAATGAGTTTACTAATCTGAGATCTTATTGCCTTGCATTCATAAGCACACAGTTTAAGATTTCTTAAATACTGTGTTAGATTTAACTCTTCTGCGTATATTCTTTGAGGACACACTCAATATACAGAGAAAAATAGACAACCTCTCATGAAGACGATGTTCTTCTTGTGCAAAGGGGAGCCTTCCCACCTGCACAGCTACTCTGCTTATTTCACATACCTCGAGCCCTTTCCTGCCTGCAACATTTTGCAAATTCTACTTTGCTTTTCTCCCTGGTTTTCCAAACTGCTGCTAATCCATCTGTCCCCCAAGTTTCATTCCTCGTGCTTTCCTGCAGGGATGCCCCCATCTCCAGCCACGGCCCTTCCTCCAGCTGCCCATCACTGGGAAGGCTCCTGTGGTCTCCCATCACTCCATGCTGGCCTTGCTGCTGGCCAAGAGCTCCCCTGCCTGGCACTGCCGTGTGTGCTGTGCCCAGTTTAATGGCTGTGGCATACTGGGATGCAAATTGGAGAATGCGAGCCCAGCCACGCGCTCCGAGGGAGGGCACCGAGTTACTGTGCTGCTTTTGAAGCTCCCTTTAGGGGATGAGCTGATGAGTTTATCTTGAGGAATTATTTGTTTCTTTTAATCGCAGTTTTTGCTGTTCCAACAGTAGCAGCAGTACCAGGAGCCTCCTCTCAAGGTGAAGGAAACGGGGGCTCACGGAACATAATTAGGGAAATATAACGGTTTACCTTCTGTGGCTCATTTTTGCCACTCTCCCTCTCTGATTAACAGGCACCAGAGCAACAACAAGGCAAGAGAAGAACAATATCTGAGAATATTTCAGAGGAAATGAAAACAACTAAAGCAACTCATAGACTATCCTGAGCTGGAGGCACCCACAAGGATCCTCAAGCCCAACTCCTGGACAGCAAAGCCAACTGAATAAATGAGGGGACTCTGACAAAGGCTAAAAGGAGAACACAGGACCACAGAAAAGCACTAATTGGAAAATCAGCCCCGATGTAGGACACCATGTTCCCCACAGAGATAGCAAAGGGGAAGGAAATACATAATTATTCCATTCCTGGCTCCAAGTTCATAAAAACATGGGCACAAGAACTTATGCAACCCTCAGAAAACCCACAGTGCTCAATTCTGCAATTCCCCTCGGGCTCATCACAGAAGACACAGCAAATGCCACTCCAAGCTCTCCTCACATTTCATGTAGATGTCTCAATGCATAGCAGGAAATTGTGCTAATAAGTCATAAAGGTTCTGTAATTCATTATGTTGTCATTATCGTTTGTAATCTTCCTGTAATTAGGTATCAGTGGGTTTCCTTGGAGAACATATGATTGAGTCTTAAATTGCTGAATATTCTCAGCAGCATATGCCTCGACTGGAGCGCTGGCTGGGTCGTGCTTCTCAAGTGTATATTTAATATATGGGGGGTTTAATATGTGCAAGCCAGTCTGGCAGGGACTGTGTGCTCATTACTGCATGTGGGCTTAATGTCTGACAGGTCTGTGCTTATTAAAAACCACTTGGATCCCCTCATGGCATAAAATAGCTTAAGCAACCTAGTCCAGCTCATGGGCAGGAGGGAGTTCAGAGCTGTAGTGATGTAGTAACACAAATCTTTTAGTCTCATGCTTAAGAAAATGACCTCTGACTCCGATTAATACAGGAACAAATCAGTTCTGTTGTTCTCTGAGAAAATCAGAGAATAGCCTTGGCTGGGAGGGATCCATAGGGGTCATCCAGTCCAACTCCTACACAGACATTCCAACAATTCCATGCTGTCCCTGTCCCACCATCCAAACCCTCCTGGAGCTCTGGCAGCCTTGGGGCCGTGCCCACTGCCCTGGGGAGCCTGGGCAGTGCCCACC
>JAWWMP010000011.1:2200186-2266622 GCA_035047865.1 Dendrocincla tyrannina | reverse complement strand
GTGTTTCAATTCCAAATATTGAGGTGTTTCAATTCCAAATATTGAGGTGTTTCAATTCCAAATATTGAGGTGTTTCAATTCCAAATATTGAGGTGTTTCACTCTTCCCCAAAATCCAAAAGCCAAGCATCTCTCTGTGCACCATATTAGCGAGATGCATCAAAAAAAAGACAATATCACCATAATTAAAAATAAGCATCCTTCCCCTTTCTGTTTATTAAGCCAAATGTAATTATCAAAGACTTGCTGTAGTGGATGTTGCCTTTGCAAACAGATGAGCCCAGCATTGCAAACAGCCTCGTCCCTACCCATGGATGAATATTTATGTGCCCATTTGTAAACATTTTATTTAGCTGATTTTCAGTCATCGCTTTCTGAGGCATTTAAACACAGTTTAATTAAATTCCATGGACTTACAAACAATTACCATGCACTCCTTTTAGAACATGCTCAGCAGCCAAATGTGCGGTGTGTTATTATCATTTTTGTTAATCATGAAGTGTAAATTAATGAGAAGTTAAGATGGGAGGAGCTGTAATTTATCTCAGAGAAGATAAAGTGTTTAGTACACCAGTGAATTAATTTATACTGAGTTGAACGGCATATTTTGTTGCATTTTTAGGGGATTTCTACTCCTACAGCTCCTCAAAACAACCAGAAATGGTTTAATTATTGCTCCTCTGCAGTGGTGGCCAGTGTTCAATCCTAAACGATCAAAGATAAATCACAGAAATCCCAGAATGGTTTGGATTGGGGGACCTTAAAGCTCCTCTCATTCCACCCCTTGCTGTGGGCAGGGACATCTCCCACTAGCCCAGGTTGCCCCAACCTGGCCTTGGACACTTCCAGGGATGTGTCAGGGTGTCCCCACCCTTCCAGGGAAGGATTTCTTCCCAATCTCATCTAAATCTCTCCTCTTTCGATTTAAAACCACTCCCCCTTGTCCTACGATTACCTGCCCACGTCACAAGTCTCTCTCCCTCCTTTCTGCAATCCCCTTTAAATACTGGAAACACGTAAGTGAACTCTTGTGTGGCTGAAGTAATTCATTAAACAACAAACAACGTGCTGAACACACGAGAAGGGAAGGTGAAGATGGTAAAAGGTGCTCACTGTTCAGTGCACATCCTCCTCCTTGTACAGAGGATCTCAGAAAATATCTAATCAGGGAATACTTAATGAGAATTCAGAACTAGACAATCCAGAAAACAGAAGGCAAGTGAAAATACTTACAAAGACTAAAATCCAGGAAGGTGAGAAGGATGCCAGTGCCATGGAAAAGGCTGAGTGTTCAGTAATGCCTCCTCAGTGCCAACTCTTACACTGTGACCCCCTTCCCATGCAGGGACACTCCCAAGGAATGAGATTCACTGGCACCGGGGGAAAAAAAACTGCTGTGGTTTTTTGCAGGTAGTAAGTGCTTTCCCTCTGCCTTCCAGCCATCTGCTCACACATCAGCACTCCGGGTCTGAGGTGGATAACAAGGCAAGGTCTTGCAAGTACAACATCTGCCCTCCAGGTCTCCTCAGGATAAGCAGCTTCAACTCCTGCCTCTCAACTCATAACCACTGGCACAGATGTCCTTCATTTCAAGCATCATTTTTGGGATAATACCAATTTCTGGATGTTGGTGTTCCAAGAGTGGATTGATTTGAAGCTGCTCTGCAAATTGTGCTCAGATATTTGAAAGCCTGGCTGGATCCTGAACTTGGGGGTTCAGAAGTACAATAGGAGAAGCGAATGCGTAAATGTAACAACTCCTTTTCTAAAGGGGCTGGATGTAAAACTCAGAGTTGGGAAGTCAAAACAGAACCCCCAGATGGAGCGAATTACTCTGCAAGCAAAGGGTAGAAGTGTCCGAGCAATCTTTGCTTTGCAGAGAAGTCAGCAGAGATCCCTCAGTATGAGTGTGATAAGGAATTACGTTATTCCATGAACATTGAGGCTTCAGGGAGAGAGGAGGGAGAGCAGTGGAAGTGCAGATAAGGGTAAAGACTGAAACTAAGTTGAAAATTTTTAGAAAACTATTGTCTATTCTGGACTTAACCACGCAGGAAATCATAAAGTAGAACTTAGTTTTAATCACCTCAACATTACAAACTAAATCTGTGGAGTTTTTAAAGTAACATTAATCAGGTTTTTCAGTCTTTCTAAATGACTGGGCATGAAGTCACCCAGAACCAACCACCTTTTGTCTGCCAAAATGCCACATCCCAGAGACTCCTGTTGCTGACCTTTCACACCAACAATTTTCACTAATTGTTATGCATCTTAAACACACTGGTCAGCACTTCATGTTCCATAAATGCAATCCCACATGAGCCAGCACATCTGGGATGTTCCCTGCTGGCATGCCACGTGTTTCCTCAGAGCTCCTGGTTTCACAGCTCCTTCTGGGAGGCTCTGCAGGTGCCACTTCTCTTTTGGTTCACAGCTGGTGGGCACACCCAGAACATGCTGGGCATGCACATTTGGGTGCTTAGTTTATGTGACCATAAAGATTTCCTAAATATTACCATTTAAAGTTTTATATTAAACAGGTTTTCCCAAGAGAAAATGTTTTAACAGGATGTTAATAACTTGGTCCACATCCTTATCCACTGGCTATATTCCAGTTGTGTAATTTCACTATTTGATGATCAGAATTGTATCCTAAGGATCTATTTTGAAGGATTATGCACCATCTACTATAACACTTATTTCCTGTTAAGGCTTCTGTGATGGAACAGCAATAATATATTCATATTAACTACAGATCTTACAGTAATCCTGGGAGGCTTTGCAGGCATCCATCAAAGTCACTGGAAAACAAGAAATGCAGCTATAAAAGCAATGCTGAGACAGCTCTTCAAGCTACAATTCAATTGTGTCTCTGCATTCAGCTTGAGAAGGTTTGGGGACATCCATTCCAAAGTGGAATGCCATGGAGACAATCAGGCAGCGAAGGCAGAGCCAGCACTGGGTCAGTGGGGACCCAGAAACAGATTTGGGAATTGTCAGCAGAAGGATAACACCTGTGAGCATGAGCAACAGTGACCTAAAAAAGGATACGAATACAGGATGGAATGGGAAGTAAGATGATATCACTGTGACTATGAGCAATTTGGGACCCTCCGGAAACAAAAGGACAAATATTGTCAGAATGAGAACCTGGAGAAGACAAACATCTTACAGACTTAACACTACAAAAAATAAAATACAAATAAGGAAATGCATCAACCTCAATGCCCACAGCAGCAAATGAACCCAGAATAATACAAGGTCCAATTCCCAGACATGGCAATATTGAGCGGGAAACAGCACGTAACCTAAAGACAATATTTGGAGAGGGATGTCAGATATTTGAGTAAAATCAAGTTCATCTACAAATACAACATGTACTTCTAGATCTTTTTCTTCTTTTTCAAGGCCGCACAGCTGGTGGCAAATCCCCCCAACAGCTCTGTAAGAGAAGCTCTTCTGCAGTTCTTTGTACGAGGGGAACCGAAAGGATGTTACATTATTCCCTGAGACACTGAAGAGCCACAGGACTCTGAGCTTGCTGTGACACTGCTAGACTCCCCTCCTGCACACAGTAAGTGGAAAGACAGTCTAGACTAAACCTCATTCCCTGGGTTTTCCAAGGAAACCCATCTCCTTCTCCTCGGGCACTGCTGGAGCAGGACTGAGGACCCCAGGCTGGGCTCAGCTGCCTCCAAAAGTCTGCAGGTGATTTGAGCTGGCAATAAATAATCAGGCTCGCCAGGGAAGAAGGGATTAGGCTTGGAACTGAGCCTGAGGATTTCTTCCTTATCAACAGTAATTAAAATCATATTTTTTTTTAAACATGAGTTTATAGCAAGATGTTTCAAAGCTGCAGAAACTGAAGGAGAAAAGGTAATGGAAGACGAATGCTTTGAATTAAAACTTGCTAACTGGTGTTGAAGTTGCCTGCAGTTCCCAAATCAATAATCACCAAAAGAGGGAGACTGTGATGGGCTCAGGGTGTGCCTCTCTTCTACTGAGGGGCTGCAATAAGGCAGGGAGAGGAGGCACAGTCCTTGGAGCAGCTGCTCTCCTGCTCCTGAGGAGGAGTGCACAGGCTCTGGAGGGAGAACACAGGCTGGAAGTCGAGGTTACTGAGCTCAAACAGTGGCCCAGTAGCATCGCCAAGGGTGGCAAAGCACAGAAATCGCCAGATGTGGTGATAATTATAACCACGCATTAGTTGGGTTTCCTATTTTACTATTACTGCTTTTACCATTTCATCTGCCTCCTCAACTCCTCCAATCTTAAACTCAGGAGGTGATTTAAGATGTAGGTTTATTCGAGCTTGAGCTCTTCGTGTCCTCTCCCCACTATGATCAAGTTGTGCCTTCCTTTCTCCCAAGTGAATCATGGAAAAATGGCAAAAAGCGCAGCTGAAGCAGGTTAAAAATATTTTACTCAGAGAGGGCATAATCAAAAAGAAACAGATAATAAATGATTGTCATAGTAGAAGACTCCAGCAAGAATATCCAAGGACTTAATAGGATCAGAAAAATTGGAATCTGGAGCTTAGCATGCTGATTTTGCTAAATGTAATTTAAATGCCCTTGAATGTAATAAGATACTGAATGATCAAAGAGTTCATGTTGATCAAAGAATGGACATTGATCAAATCACCCAATAAAAATTCATTGCTCAGTAAATAAGAAAAAAATCCAAGGAATTCCCCAGCAGATTCAACAAGACCTGGTGCAAACGGGTAAATAAGAAGAGCCCACGGGAAAGTCAAAGGGAAAACCTGTTAACAACAGAAGAATGATGGCCAGATAACTACCTAATTATTGCAAGACCCCAGCTGAGGCAAACCCCCAGCAGCCAATTTGTGGTGTCCTGCACAGCCCCCATTGCTGCAGCACCTCAAAGCCTCCAGACACCCCTTCTCACCACACCCTGGGAAATGGTGGGAGTTCCGTGGAGAGAAGAGGGATCTGAGCAATGGCATTGTAAGGCAAAGCTCTCCAGGGGAGCCCAGATGTTCAGCTGGAAGTGAAACACGAAATCTGTGAGGAAAAGGGGAACTGGAGCTGAACCCAGGGGTTTCCTTTTCTTAACTGAGCAAACCACGCCAAAATATGGTAAAATTCATCCCTAAAGGGCATCAGTGCTAGAGATGGGGCCAGCAGGGTGCGAAGGCACTGCTGTCCATCAAATTCCTCTCTCGCTGCTCCTATTTTATAAAGAGCACTAACATTGGCAAAGAGATAAAAAAGGAACTTTCCAACGCACAACAGAGGCAGGACTGGGAGCAACAAGATACAAAAATGGCTCTGGGGATGTGCAGTAATCAAGATAAACCCAAAATGCAATCAGAGCACACCACAGCGAGTACATCCAGAGCCTGCTGCTGCATCCAGCGTGCTGGGAAGAATTAAACAAAAGGAGGAAAAAGCCTCTCTCCAGCAATAACACTAAAGCCACATAAAAGCTGCTGGGCTGTCCTTAATCCCATTGAGGAATTTTTCACGGTTCTGGATGGCACTTTTCCCCCCTGGAAGCAGTAATTCTCACCCCCGCCGAGCTCCACTCCCCAGCGCTGGGGGACAATAGATCTCCAGCACAGCATCCATAAATACATGGGATATACACACCAGTGGCAAGCACAGATAAATTAGTGTCAGGGGCTCTCCTACCCCACTGGCATCTCCATCTCTTATGATTTAGATCCATTTACCAGCTGTGTCTCCTCATCCCTCATTTGCTCTTGTTGCATTAAAGAACTCTCGTGGTGTTTCCCATCAACACCCTCCCTCGTCCCCAAAAGGCTCAGGGGATGCTTTGCTCTGCCTGGAAATGAGAATTCTCACTCTTCTGGGAAGGACTCTGCTTTTTTAGTGTTTGTGGTTAGCACCCTGCTCCAGACCTCCCTGCCAACACAAACCTGCTGCTTAAACGGGGAGGAAAAAAAAAAAACAAAACAGAAAGCACCAAAGGAAAAGAAAATAAATGAGAAAGCAGGAGGAGCAGTGCTGGGTGAGCTGAGAGAGCCACTGGCAGCAGGGAGAAACAAAGGGAATGGAGCTCATTGGAATTGGAGCATCCAGGAGGAAGCTTTGCTGGCACTCACAGGCACACGACAGAATTCACCTTCCCAATCCAGTTTCCACAGAAAGCTGGAACACTGAGCACAAGAAACAAGTGCCAGCATGTTTTGAGACTCTGAAGCTTCACAAAAGAGCTGGAGAGGGACTTAGGACAAGGGCAGAGAGGGACAGGACAAAGGGAATGGCTTCCCACTGCCAGAGGGCAGGGTTAGATGGATATTGGGAAGGAATTGGTGGCTGGGAGGGTGGGCAGGCCCTGGCACAGGGTGCCCAGAGAAGCTGGGGCTGCCCCTGGATCCCTGGGAGTGCCCAAGGCCAGGTTGGAGCCACCTGGGCTAGCGGGAGGTGTCCCTGCCCAGGCAGGGGGTGGAATGAGATAAGCTTTAATCTCCCTTTCAACCCAACCCATTGTGGCATGTTATGATAATGAGAGTAAAGCCAGCTCTGTGTTTAAAGCCAGATGAAAGTATTCCAGTTGAGCTCTACCTCTGTCTCCTTCTCCAACGCTCTGTCCCCCTACGACCTCCTGGCTGTTTCCACTCCCAAGGCAGAATCTCCCAATTCCTCCACTAAAAAAAGCCAGGAATGAGATGTGTTATCACCCCATGTACCAGAAGGGTATTTTTAGACACCCAACGGAGACATCCAGTGCTCTGAGTTATCACCAGAACTTGAGTGGGTTGATGTTTCTCCCTGAACAGAGAGCTCAAAACTGGTGAAAGCTTTCACTCAATCAAGCATTTTGAGTAAGATGAATAAAATATTTCTACTGGTGGAATGTCAAAATATTTTGTTGCAGTCAAACACTGTTACAGAATATCCAATCTGACAGAATTGGATAAACTTAGAAGTTAATCAGTGCTTTTAAAACTTCTTCGTTTTCAACTTCTTGCCCTGAGTTCGGCAGAAATACCAAATTTGCTGGTGTTTTGCATCATCTAGAGATGCTCTCTCAGCTCTACTGTCTGTTAAAAAGCTTTTCTTAAGAAAATCTGTATCACAAGACTTGATTCCCAGGGTTTTCCAGTGCTGGGGAGTCCTGGCCAGCAAATCTCTCCCTTGTCAAAGACCTTCCCAGAAAGTGCTGAGTTTGAGATGCATAAAATGAAGGCAAGGGAAACCTGAGCCTTCCCCCAAAGCCCCTTTTCTGACAAGAGGATGACAAATAGAAACCTTGAAACTGCAAAATTATACCAGTTTAAAGCAGTTTCCACATTACCTTTCTGTTATTTCCTACCCAACAAACCAAGGGCATTACATGAAATATTAGTATATACCCAAAATCTGTGTGGTTGGTAGAGATTCCCAAAGCAACAATTCCCTAAAATCTCTAATCACATCAGAAATTAATCAAGAAAGAAGAAGAAAACCATGTTCCCCTTGAGAAAAATTCCTGTGTAGTCAATGGAAAATTACAGCCATTCCGTGGATATTCTTGAATGGCCTCGGACAACTGAAGGAAGTTTTGCTCCTACCTTATAAAATATATAACAGCAACATTCCTGATTAAATGACCCAAGCTCCTCAAGTCTTCTTTGGAGAAAAAAGAAGGAATTTTTTGATAATTCACAGAGAGACATCACAAAAGTTAAAAATCTTTCAGAGATGAACAACAGTGCATAAATTAAGTCCTGTTGAATTAAAAGATAAGGAATTCCATGGTCTAAAAAATGGAATGTTTGTGGAAACACACATTTGGTGGGAATATGGAGGGCAAGACAAAATGCTTACCCTGAATGAGAAAGTGATTTTATCTGTTCATGTATCAAATCAGAGAAAAAGGCATTATTTGTGAGGGATTAGTTAAATATTAGTGTATGTGAAAGTGTCTCCTCAGAGAACAGGTAAGAGACCTGGATTTTTGTACAGTTCCCGAGGAATTCTGCATTCCAAGGTGTCACTGCAAACAGCAGCTTTGCTGCTCTCCACATAAATCAGGAGAGGAAAACCCAAGTTTCCCTGGCTGGGAGGGTGGGCAGGCCCTGGCACAGGGTGCCCAGGGGAGCTGGGGCTGCCCCTGGATCCCTGGGAGTGTCCAAGGCCAGCTTGGAGCAACCTGAGCTGGTGGAAGAGTTTTGAACCTGAATGACCTTTAAGGTCCCTTTCAACCCCAATCATTCCATGATCTCCAAACATGGATCTGCCACGAAGACTCATTGCTAGGAGGAAAATCATCTCTATCCCAGCCAAAACCATCCCACTCTCACAGCACAGTAAAACCAGAGAGGAATTCAGATATCTATATCAAAATACAGTGCAAAGACTGGATTACAAAGACAGTCTGCAGCTACAGGTTTTATTCGTCCTCAAAAACACGATCAGGGTCTTAAAAGTATTTGTTTTCATCCCCTCTGTTTCTGAAACTGAAGGAAATATAAAGCTGGCTTGCAAGAACAAGGTCTAGATCACCAGAAGTTCAGCTCTGACAAGTTCTAAAATCAGGATGCACAAATTTCTTAAACTCCCCTTGTCATTGCAGCAGCTGGTTCTCCTTGACAATTCTTAATTTAAATATTTTTATATTATAATTTCCATAGGTTTTAGAAAAGAAAGACCAAAAAAAACCTAAAGAGAAAAAAAAAGTCTGTTGCCTTCCCTGTGTATTTTAAGTGTCTTCCTGCCCTCGAGCTGTTCTTTCAAGGTGATCATTAAGCACTTCTATAAAACCAACATATACTTTATTATTATAGGGAGACAGTTAATAGGTTGCATAAAGTTAAGAGTTTTCCTCAATTTTCCAGCTGAATTCAGACCTGTTCTGCAGCGATTTGCAGCCCAGCATATGATTTCTAGCAGATGCCTGTTTTAGCAGATATTATTAGCTTTGAAACCAGGCATAAACTCTGCGAAGGTCAGAGAAGGATAAAAACTGACAGTAAGAGGCTCAAGTAAATGAAGGTAAATACATCAAACAATCTGTTTAACACAGGCACCACATGAGTCAGTGGTGTCGCCTCTTCTCTGCAAAGTTCATTCTACATAGAAAAATACCCACTTTGGAAACTCAAGGGCAGCCAATTTTGTGCAGATGAAAGAAAGGGGAGAAGAGGAAAAACGAGGCAAAAAAGCAATGATGGACATTGCAGTGAATTCTGCATCATGGAGAGCATTCCCACATCCACCACCCTCCGCTCTGGAATCCCTGGATTTCTGTCCATGAAACAAACACATCTGCAGTAAAAACTCCAGAAATTCTCTTTGAGATTGAGTAGGACCTAAATAACCCCATTCCTGTGCCACAGCCCTCTGTTGAGTCTTTGCTACCACAGGGGCCAACACTCAAATACCTCCTTCTCAAAGATCTCCAAAGAAACCCAAAAAAGCTTATCCATCTCTTCACCCATTCCAAACTTGAGCTATTCCCAGAAAGGCCAGGACTGCCAGTGGGAATATATTTAAATTACAGCTGGAGGCTGAGGTGCAAAGCCTTGTGAACATCTCAGGCTGGTCCAGGAGCTCAGGAGATGTCACCCTTTGCTCTGCCCTTCTTTGTGGACACTGTCCTCTCCCTGTCAAGTGAGACCAGTAGCACATCCTCCTGGAAAACCAGTCCATTTTTACTGAGAAATCCATCCCAGATGTGATGCTACTACAGAATTAAGTGCATGTTATTCATCTTATATAATTTCTATAATATTTGAGGTCTTTAGAGAAGAAACTGCTTATAGAGTCATAGAGTTGTTCAGGTTGGGAAAGACCTCCAAGATCATCAGAGCCAACATTTGACCAAGTACCACCTTATGATGAAGTGCCACTTCTACTCGTATTTTGAGCACCTCCAGGGATGGTGACCCCACCACTTCCCTGGGCAGCTTCTTCCAATTCTTCACCACTCTTGGAGTGAAGAAATTTTTCCTGACATCCGACCTGAACCTCCCCTGGCACAACTGAAGCCATTTGCCCACGTGCCATCATTAGTTGCCTGGGAGAAGAACCCAACTCCCACCTCCTGAGCACCTTCTGTACTCGTGCACACTCCAGAACCTCAAACCATGGTATCCATCACCAGGTGTCACACCCCACACCTACTGACAGTACCAAGGAACTGTAATCTCCACTAGAAATACTTGCAGCAAAGTCAGAAATTGGTTTCTGTTTTGGTTGTTTAGGGGTTTATGTTTTGTATTAAATCTTCAGTTTGCAGTAACGCAATGACTATGGGGAACTCGGATTCCATCTGGGTACTGTTACCTTGAAAAGTGCTGTCTAGTCCACTATCAAATATATGTCACAAAACTTGCATATGATTTGAAAAACACGCTGCTCTTCAGTGGCACAAAATCCTCCCAAGCCCAGGGTAGAGTCACACCCAAACACAGGATTGTTTGCAGTGAAAACAGAGTCCCCACTTCCCTTTGAAAAGTCAAAACTAAACAAACAGAAAAAACTAAATGAAGAGTAACTTCTATTGGCAAAACACTTGTATTTATTCCATTGTTAATACATAGGAAGGGATTTATTTGTTATATTTGAATTTGATTTCAGAACATTAAAAGCAAAGGATGCTGAATAATTTAAGCTTTAATGTATTTCCCTGAATGGAACGTGGTCTCATGAGAGGAGGGAAAAGAATCAGTTTACATTGTGCAAATGGACAGTAGTAAGGAAAGATTTCCCTAAACACAACAAGTCAATACAATTTACAATCTCTGCCTTTAGAGAAACTGCTATAAATCTGGGGTTTGTATTTTGGCTAATGTAAAACTCTTGTAGCTGAGCCATAATGGGATTCAATTCTTACACATGAATAATTTCAATCATGGGAAGGAAACAAGAAGCATCAAACATATGGCTGGAGAAAGAGAAGAAGAGTTCAAATAAATCAAAACTAGGAAAGGATGATAAACTACTTCTCTGATAGTTTGAAAGAAATTCAGAAGGCAGTGCTAAAGCTCTTTAAATGAATCAATAACATCAGCATGGAGAGTAAAATACTGCCATTATTTCAGAGAGGAGGGGGATGCTGAACAAGCAATATTCTCCTTGGGCTCTCACTGGATAAAAACTGAAGCCCAAAATTACATATGCAAAGGCCTATTAATCTGAAATTTTAGTTGTAAGGACTAGAGAAGACTCAGGCAAAGAACAGAAAACCCTCTCCACGATTAGCAAGTCCAATGTTTGGAAAGTTGACAGGATGGGAGAGAGAGCCCAAAGCTTCAGTGAGTCTCTGTGGGAAGTTTGAAGATCCTCGGGTTTAATTTCCCAAATGCCAAAGTTCAGGAGAGAAGCTTAATTTAGCATTTCCAATGTGCAGGACAATATTCCTCATCCTTTAATTAGCTTGGTTTGATATAGGAATTGCAATATTTGTATATATAGTTATTAGAGATGATATAGTTGGTATAAAATGCAAACAAATCAGTTCATTTATGGCTTTTATTTAAGCAAAAGTGCAGTCAAGTTTTTGGACAACGAGTCAAGGGACAGCAGAGCTGTCACAAAAAAACACCTTTCTGGGGCCAAGACACCACTGGGGGCCAAGAAAATGAGGGGCAAAGGGTCAGAGAAGATGCAAAAGAGAGCAAAAGCTGACAAGTCCTAGATCAAATCTCCTGAAACTCCCTGCAGGGAATCTGCTGAGAAAGGGCTGCTGGAAATGTCACCTCCCTTATTAGAATGAAATTATGCTTTATTAAAAGTATTAGCAAAGGGCAGAGAGGCAGGGGGTTTCTCTGGACACTTCTCCTGGCTGCCTGTCTGCCACCCAAATAAACAGGGCTCAAATGGGCTCTGTGGCCAAAAAACATCACACAGGGACACAGTGGATGAGCCAACCAAAGGGAATGAACTCAGAGCCCCCAGGGCAGCACCACATTTCATCACATAACACCTTAAAACACAAATATCAAATTATAAAGCAAGAAAACCCTTCCAAAAGTAAAAAGTCTGGAATGGATCAGCTGTTCAAAGGGTTTAGGGATGGCTGAAGGAAATGGGATTTCCTACAATCCTACAAACCCTAAAACCACTCATTGTACAAATATCTTCAATGCAAAGCTCTTAAAGGCCCCAACCCCCCAATTTATTACAGCATAATTTCACTCTGGGAGAAATTCCATCTTGCCTGTATTGATGAAAGGCACAAAACCAGAAAATACAGAGAAGACCAAACAAAAAATCAGACTTTTTAACAGCCAAGTGCCCACAGTCCAGCCCATGCATTGGCTACTGAAAATCCACAATATCCTGAGGTCAATCGGGAGGACTTAAAGCCCTTTTCACTCCTGTCACAAGAACTCAAGTTTTTCTTCCAGATAAATCAAAAGGACATAAATTCATAGGGGAGGTTCCCTCTCTCATCTTTTTTCTTCCATTTATTTTTAATTCTGTCTTGCAAGTAGCTTTTCCTACTGTTTTTTGAAACATCTATTACCCTTCAAGTCTACAAACCATATGAAAACTTTACTGCATGCAAACCCTTCTCATGATTCTATTTCTCTACACCGATGTAAATCCTTTCTTCTAATGGGTGTCATCTTGAGAAGAAAGAGAAACTCCTCCCTGGCAAAAAAATCAGCACTCAAGACTCACCACAAACAGCCCGAACTCTCACACACACCACATATCTCAGATTTTTTCCTGTAATATAACATTTTAAAAAGCCCTACTTAAATTTTCACATCCCTTTAAATCTCTAGTTTTATTTGGACTCCCCAGTTCCTCATTGGGAGGTAATTTTCACATTTTTGACAAGTGTAAATATTTGTTATCCTATTTAAAAACGCAAATACAATTTCTTTTCCAACCATTCACCTCCAGCATGCAACATCTGCTAGTTCATGTTCTGGGCAGGAAATCCTTAGATTTATTGTGGTTTTTTTGTTTTTATGACCAGTGTATTTCACACACACAGGATGCAGGACCCCAGCCCTGACTGCTGAGGAACATCCTCATCCTGCTGCTACTCTGGGAACGTCAGTCCATCCCTCTCCTCTCTGCTGGGCTGCTGCTCACAGCACTCCAGCTGTTTGCCAGCAAGAGCCCCCTTCATTCCTTCCTCCTGCAGCCCACACAGCACCAGCCCAGCATTTCCTTGGAATGAGGAAAAGGAGAAAAGAAAATGAACTTTGCAAAATGTAGAAAATCACATTTGAGCAGCTCCAAGGCAGGTGGGGTTGGTGGGACAAGAGGAAACAGCCTCGGGTTGTGCCAGGAGAGGTTTAGGTTGGATATTAAGGAAGATTTCTTAACTGAAAGGGTGGCCAGGCCTTGGAGCAGGCTGTCCTGGTGGAATCACCACCCCTGGAAGTCTTCAAGAACATGCAGATGCGGCACTTGGGGACACGGGTTACTGAGGATATGGTTATGAGGACATGGGTTCATGGCTGGGCTCATTCCCAGAGTTCCTCTCCAGCCTAAACAATTCCATGATTCTAGGCTCCAGTTGTTCATCTCCTGTCCTCTCACCATTTGTGCTCCTCTTTGTCCGTGTTTTCTCTCCCTCTGCATTCAGGGACCAGCTCCAAAGCACTTCCATCTCCACTCACACCCCCTTTGGGCAAACAAATATGTGCATATACATCTCTCTGTATATTTATTCATACATATCCATACTTTTAATAGTATTTTCTGTTTACCAGCCCAACCACAATTTTAGGGGTGTCTCCACATTTTCCTGGGGTTACAACATGCCAAACATGCCACAGAAAAGCTGTTTTCCTCTCCCCAGGCCTCTGTCCTCTCTCAGCCTTTTCACTTCTCTGGATAACTAATAAAAGTTCCAGTTTTATTACAGCTCTGCAGCTCCTGCTGCTCTATGAGCCTGTCTGTCTTCAAGGTTAAAAAGGTGGCAATTTTTAGTTGTGCTGTTTTCTATCACTTCCACCTTCAGGTGCTTCAAGAATATTGTCCCAAGGTGAGTGCAGAGCATGTGCAGGTCCCTGCAGTTTTACCACGAAGGACACTCAAGGTAGTTTGGCCCCACAGTAGAAATAAGTGCAGGATCTTTACTGTGCTTTTACTTTTGAGCTGCTAAGAAAAAGAAAACTACCCTCAAGGTACAAGAAACAACTCTGAAACTTTCTAGCTGTTGAATCAATCCCTTTCCGTGCTTCCTAAATTCAGCAACAGCCAACACGGCTAAAGGAAACTGCCATGCAGTTGTTATTGGCACATTTATTTTAAACACAGAATCACTGAATGGTTTGGGGTGGAAGGGACCTTAAGCATCATCTGTTTGGTTCCACCATCCTGCCATGGGCAGGGACACCTTCCACCAGCCCAGGTTGCTCCAACCTGGCTTTGGACACTCCCAGGGACGGGGCAGCCCCAGCTTCTCTGGGCAAACCTGTGCCAGGGCCTGCCCACCCTCCCAGGGAAGGATTCCCTTCCCAGGTCTAACTTAAATTTCCTCTCTTTCAGTTGGAATCTGTTCCCCTTTTTCCTATCAGTACAGTTCCTGAGGAACAGTCCCTTCTCCAGCTTCCCTGTAGCCACTCCTGGTGCTGTGAGGTCTCCACACAACCTTCTCTGTGCAAATAATAAATAAAATTTAATAAATAAGATGAATGGAAATAACTCCATGAAATGTCACATAAAAGAAGCTTGTCACCAAAAAAAAAATGTGAGTTGAATTGTCACCAACTGTGACAGTTTGAACCATCCATTTACAAGCAATTGTTCTGGAAGTGAGGAGGGCTGTGAACGAGGACACAGCTTCACAGAAGCTTGGAAAGTTACAGAGAAGAAAATGTAAGAGCAGGTTTTGGGTTATTACATGAACTAAATGAGATCAGCAATGATAAATTCTCCCTCAGAGGAGAGAGATGCCAGAATGCAGCCAAGTGGGGAATAAGGGAAATGGGATTGAGGTCACCTCTACTTAACCTTTCCTGGGAGGAAAATGCAGGGAAAACAGAAAGCTGTTAAAGAGAGGGACCAAATGGAAAGTGATTCCACTTAATAGAGCTGCCTAAAGGTCAACGCTCAGAGCAAAGACAAATCAAATGGGGAAAAAAGGAAGGCTTGCCAATGAAGTTGGATCCATCCAACACTCAAGACTGCAGTCACATTCTATGTCACATTCTGTCATCTCTCCCCAGCAAAAGCCCCAACATGTCCCTGTCCTTTGGATTTTGGAGAGGCAGAACATGGGAATGGCACGACTGAGTTCTTCAGTTTGAGCCGCTATTAGGCAATGTCTTTGTATTGCAAAACAAATAAAAAATACACACTCACATTATTTTTTTCCCCACAGAGCATAAATGAGGTTGTTGTCAAGAATGAGGAGTTTTTGGCATCAGTCAAGGACACCCAAGCAGTTTTCCATGTCTTTAAGGAATGTTGGATGATTCGTTGTAGGGAAGTCTCCCCAGGGCTGCCTATTACTGACATTACTAAATATAAGTACAGGGCTAAGGCTTTGTAGGATCAAAAATACAGAACATATTAGTCTTCATTGCAGGAGATGGGATATTGCTAAGAAAAAGGATATTCTTGTCTTGAGAGAAATAATCACAGTTTGATTAGAAAGATTATGGGGAGATTAAAGTTTTTTAAGACATGGATAAGGCAGAATAAAATAAATAAAACACTTCTAATCTTCCACCTTAATCTGTTTCCATGGAAAAATTAAGTTTTACATTCAATAACAAAAAAAATCCAAATAAGCTCCAAATTTCAATAAACCAGTTAAGAAAAAAATAAGAGATCATCTCTGACTCCATCAACTGTTCTCTCAAATCCTTGTGCAATCACATCCCCCAGTGCCACTGCATTGCACTGGTGTGTTTAAGAGTCCGTTCGACTCCGATTCTTGCTTTTGTTTAACTGTGTCGTGCCAAATTGTTTAGAAACATTTGATAGCAATTCATTAAATGGCAAGAAGCTTCACTGTGAAAGTGGGTTTTATAGCTTAATGTTATATTGGACTAAAAAAGATAAATTAGCTTGAAATTTGTTCTGTAATTAATTCCCTGGAGAGAAACCTATTTACATGCAAAAAGAAGGAGGCTTAATTAATGGCCAAATATATTTAAATTGATATATCAGCTACTCACACACAATTGCAGTTTCATTCCTTATTGGAACCCAACACAGCACTGAGGAGCATTTTCACAAAGTAAAACAAAGCTGCAGGAAAGACTTTCCAGAAGGAAGGAAAAGACTAATCCTCTTGTTTGGGTTCAGTAACTCAGTAGGTACGGCATGATCGAGATTGATACTGGGTATGATGAAAGCTGGATGGGATGGGGCTTGGAGCAACCTGGTCTATGGGAGGTGTCCCTGCCTGTGGCACAGAGTGGGATAAGATGGTCTTCAAGGTCCCTTCCAACCCAACCCAAAGCATTCCAGGATTCTCCGAGTTTTAGTAACATCCTGGTCACAAAAGGAGAGCATATTTTAACAATTAACACTAAAGACACAAAATTAATGGAAGGGAAAAGCCACAATTTAGCAGTGGAGCTGCTAAATACCAGGGGTCAGCCCTGGAACTACTCAATCTTCTCACCTCTCACTGTATTTGGTACCAAAGCTAATTTGGGGGGTTAGGGCTATCCTGGGAAAGCCCCTCAGACAGAAGGGAACATCCCACAGGAGACTCCACTGAAAGCTGGCATTAACAGAGCACCCAGGAATTTCAAAACTAAGGTCTAGTTTGAGAATGGCAAAGAAATCTGGAGTCCCTTCCAACCTCAATGACATTGCCAATACACAGAGACTTCCCCAGGTGCTAAAATTCCAAAATTCCTAAAGGAGTCCAAGTTCTCACAGTGCTGGGGAGCAGAGCTTCAACCAGAGCTCTGAGTTGAGAAAGCAAATTCATCTCCTCTTTCCAAGGGAAAAATTGGTGAGAATAAGGTTTTTCCTGGCTGAGAAAACACACCATTTCCTTCTCTGGGGAGTCAGCCTGACTCCTTTGGGAAACCTTATTTTCACTGAAATAAATGGAAAACATAACCTTCAAATATCACAATATTCCTATGACCAGAATAAATCTCTTCCACCTGCTCAAATTGCTGTGGTTCAACAGGAACCAGGTTCTGTTCCACTCCTGCCTGGTACTGCAGCCAAAAGGGATCTTAATATTCAGATATCTCTACATCAAGCACCATAATTTTTTACCTGGATATCTATAAATCAATACCATTAGGTCAGCTACCAAAACAATAAACACTGTCTCACAGTTCTCCAAAAATTATCAATATTTTCTGCTGGTTCTTTCTAGGGAAGTTGCAAACACACTGTTTTTGTGCACTTTTATTGCCTCTACATGTAAACATACAATAAAATATCACCACGGGATCCCCAGGAGCCCCAACAACTGGGTTTGTTCAAGAGAGGCAACGACTAAAATATTGCCTCACAGTAAATAAAACACAGCAATTCTATTTAAGAAAGCAGAACTACACTTTTTTGTTCGAGAAGGAAATATGAAGGGACCTGCTTTAGCTCCTTGGAAAAGCCTAATTATCACAGAAAGTCAAATTATCAGGTTGGTTTTATGGGAATTGCTGCACAACTGCTGTCACTTCCATTGGTTGGTTTATATATAAATATATGTATAAAACACGTGGGTGATTGGCTCCTTGGACAATTAAAAATATTGGTTTGGCTCTAATATTCAGGAAAAAAATCTGATAGCAAATATTAATATGGAATAGGGTCACATCATTGCTTTCATTAGGCAATGAAAACTGCTGGTGAAACAGAAAAACCAAAGTATATTCAGGCAAATTTTGCCCACTGTCATCTTTCAATCCATTTTCCATCCATATTCTACAGAATTTACATTATTGTCACCTGCACACCTTCCTTGTGAGTGGTCTTGATGAAGATACTGATGTTTATCACTAAGCACGAGGCAGCAGATAAAAGTAGTGATATTTTTCAATTAAAGCAGAAAATTACTTGACATTTCTACAAGGGGATGGCCCATTGTTGAGAATCAAAGCTCTCAGCTATGACAAGCACATAAATCAAATTAGGGGAACAAACTCAAAGCACCGGAGCACAAAAAAAAAAAATAAAGAAAAGGATCACTTTGAAAATCACATTCCCCGTGGCAGCCTCGGATGTTCCCAGGATCGTCGTGTTCCTACAAAAACCTGAAAGAGTTCTCATGTCCACTGGATGTTTTTCCTCCCTCCAAGACATAACTTTGCCTTTGCCATGGAGCAGGGTGACATCAAAGTGCCACAGATCGTGCTGGGGAGTAGCTGTCAGTGTGGAAGAGAGAAGGCTTTCAAATGAGCTGGGAAAAAAAGGAGCTGTAGAAGTTTGAATTTCTGCCATCTAAGATCGCCCTACTGAGTTTTTTATTATTTCTGGGAATATTGTAGCATGGCTAAGCCTGTGGAATATAAAAGGGATGAAACTTCAGCAGTGTAGTAGCACATACAGTTATTTCTAAGGAATTTTAACACCAGCTGAGAAGAACTTTGGAGCAAATTCTTTTGCCTTTGCAGTTAAACAAATCGATTAAAATTTGAGGAGAATCTGGGACATTTGTTCAGTTCTGCATTCCCATGAGGATTCCCCCTGTGGAGGGCACGTGGTGATGGACACCAGCAGACAGGCTAGAACCAGAGCCCAAACACCATCAGTATTTACATTTACAGCACAAAACCCACTGAGTAACAACGATGGGAGTTCTGAGAGGACTTTCAGAATCTGGAGCATCTCTCCTGTGGAGACAGGCTGGGAGAGCTGGGATTGCCCAGCCTGGAGAAGAGAAAGCTCTGGGGAAACCTTACTGTGGCCCTCCAGTACACCTCAAGGGGAATTATAAAAAAGGAGGAGAGACTTCTACATGGAAGAATTGTGACAGAAAAGGGAGAACATTCTTAAACTAAATGAGGAGAGATTTTAACTAAAGTTGAGGAGAAATCCCCCCCTGGGAGGGCGGGCAGGCCCTGGCACAGGGTGCCCAGAGAAGCTGGGGCTGCCCCTGGATCCCTGGGAGTGTCCAAGGCCAGGTTGGAGCAACCTGAGCCAGGGAAAGGTGTCCCTGCCCATGGCAGGGGTGGCACTAGGTGATCTTTAAGATCCCTTTAGACCAAGGGTCTCTCAAGAAGCCTTCTGTCCCCACAACAGTGGGTGACAAGCAGCTGCTTCACCCCTAAACCCAAAGTAAAGCCAACCCACAAGTATGGTCTATGCTTGATGGTGATTTTCTACTTTCCACACATCCTCTTGCCAGCAGAACCCACTCAGTCCATTCCAGCAGTGGAAAAGCACTAGAAAAACCATGGAACAGAAGCAAACACCTACACACAGTGTCTTCTGCAACAGGCCATGTGCTTGCTTGAAGAAATAAAATCAGCTTTCATCAGGCATCAGAGCCCAGTCTATTTAAAGAGGCAGTGCACAGGAACTAAATTAGAAGTGCTCCAGCTAAATATTTCACAGAGCTTCTCCAGGTCTCCTTTTCATCAGCAGAAGTCTGGTGGCTTTCCGGAGAGCGTTCATTCAGTCTGTCACTTCAAATGTCTCTCTTTAATAATTAACACAGATACTTAACTTTCAGAGATGTTTGCATGTCATCACTTGTCACATAAATTGTCGAGCTGGGCTCTTGCAGAGGTGTATTTGAAGACTGCTGCTGAGTAACTTTCAGCAGCCATGAATAAGAGATGGGACCTTTCATATTTCATCAGATATGCACATAGTTCCTATCATTGTGCAAGGAAAGGATGAAGTGTCTGTTCCTCAAGTAAATATTCTCTTTGAAGAGAACTTTAAGTGGATTGTAACGAGGCAACAAAGCCCATGGTCTGTCTGGAGGGTCCTCACTGACAGACAGCACAGGACCACAGAACCACTCAAGCTGGAAAACACCTCCAAGATCATCAAGTCCAACCCTTGACCAAACACACCATCCTGCCCACTAAACCATGTCATGAAGTGCCACATCTACTGGTTTCATGAACACTTCCAGGGGTGGGGACTCCACCACAGCCCTGGGAAGCCCATTCAGTGCTGAACCACTCTTGTAGGGAAGGAATTCTTCCTGCTGTCCCACCTGCCCCTCCCCTGGCACAGCCTGAGGTTGTTTCCTCTCCTCATGCCCCTGTCCCCTGGGAGCAGAGCCCAACCTCCTCCTGGCAGGGTGTTGCAGAGCCAGAAAGTCCCCCCTGAGCCTCCTTTTCTCCAGGCTGAGCTCCTCCAACTCCCTCAGCTGCTCCAGACCCTTCCCCACCTCCATTCCCTGCCTTGGACACTCTAACACATTCTAACCACCCAAATGAGAAAGGCTTTTTTAACACTAACCTAGAGGCAGAAGCAAACCTTGCCAGCCTGTCTTCTACTGCATGAACTGACAGTGAAAAAGTTAAATCCAGGTGGTTTTCCTCATTTATATTCCCTGTAACATAAACTATAGAATTAGTACATGCTGGCAGGTTAATGTCACACCGGACTGACTTTAATTTGTTCACATTAATGCACTTTGCATCTGTATCTCCTTTCCCATTTCTCCAAGGAGTCATTTGCTGTCTTAAATTCCAGTAGATCAGCCCGATGGGAAGAATTCACTGCCATTACACACCACCTGCAAGATCCAGTGGTGGGAGGTGCTCAGCTGCTGCCCATCTTTCCAGATCTCCTGCTTTCCCACCTGGATGTGCCTGGAGCTGTTGTTACCCATCCTCTGCTGCCTCGGGGAGGGGTTTTATCTGGCTGATGCCTCCTGTGCTTATGAGCTGGCACATGGCCACTCTTTGCAGTTGCAGCTTGAGCTAAATGAGAAAACTTCTCCAGCAGTTGCACTCAGGCTGCTGTTGGGATGGATTAGCCTTGGAAAATCAGAGTATGGAAAAGGCTACCACAATCCAGGCATTTATACAGTATTATGCAAAGAGAGGAGGCTCAGGACACATCCTTAACCCCGTCACGGCACAGGAATCCCAGCAGGAGCATTTGGAAAGGACAGAAACAGGCTTTTCAGGAATGCTTGTGGTGACATAATACTCTTTCTCAGTGAGCATACAATAAATATGCAGAACCAGTGCTAGAAGGCAAATACTTGCCCTAAATGTGTCTGAGGAGGCTGGGAGAAAGGAGGTGGCAGCTCCAAGACAGCTTTGCTCTGTATCCATGGAGGAAGCACTCCCAGAGCTCACAACACCCTTGGGCAGTGGGAGGGAGCATCCAGATGTTCATACAGACACCAACAGCCTGCCAATGTATTAGATCTCCCACCACTTCCCTCAGTCCTTCAGCCTCCAGGTGTGACCTCAAACTGGTACCTGCAGTGGGATCACCAAGTCCTCCCTTGTCCCTAAAGAATCCCATCCTGCTTCTCACATCCCTGTTGTTCTCCCCAGAAAAGCTGCTTCCTTGCTTTTTGTCATTTGCCTGTGAACTTTCTAACAAGCATTTGGTAACCTTTAATTAGAAAAATCCCAGGGCACGGAGCTCGGCAGCAGCTTTTCCTCAAGGGACATCTGCCCTGGAAACTGCAGAGTGAAACAGTGCAAAGCTGCAAGGATGGAATTACTCACAAGGAGAGCGTTTCAAGCCAAAAAGATACGAGTGCATTTTGGTTTGATATCACTAAAAAAATGACGAGGCAGTTTTTAGTTCGGATTGTGAATCATCCTTACACGGTCCTTCTGAGTGAATTGCTCCTTTGTTTAAGCAGTGCTCATTTAAGGCAAGCGAGGCATTAGGTATGACTGGGTTGGCTCTGGGGCAGGGGAAGGCAGTGGAAATCCCCCACTCAGCTCATATCCTCAGGATCAAAGGGAAGAAGCCACTTCCCTGGTGAACTCAACACTCAACAGAGCATTTTTATGCCATTAAGTGGATGATAAATTGCTACTGATCTGTGAAGAGACAAAAGACAAAGGTCTATTAAAATAATTGACAATGGTATAAACTAGTTTTGATTTATGTCTTAGCCATCCAATCAAAGCTTGAAATGGAGAGGGAACAACACTCATTAATTTGTGGACAGGGGAATTATCATTTATCTGCATGATTTACCTGCATCAGTACAAGAGCTGTTTGCCACTTTTTCATTGAACACTTGCTAAAGTTTCCTTACACTTGAAAGACATCTGTAAAAATTCTACATCTGTTTATCTGCTTTTCTTAAGCTAAACTTTGGGGAGAGGGGGTTTAGGTTTGGGCAAAGAACCAATGCAGAGATTTCAGCTTATGCCCAGCTGTCACCACCACACTGCCAACAAACAGGTCCCACCTCTCCCATCAGGAGACAGGTAGGACAGGGAAAGTGTCCATGCCATGGTACATGATCCACTTCATGCTTTTCAGGAAACATATGTCTGTTCAAGTCAAGCTCTTGAACATAAAAGGATTGTCAAATCACATCCAGCTCCCTTTGAAACTCCAGTCCAAGCTAATAAGAGTATTTGTTGCACATCCCACTTCTTTCCAGGAGGAAATGATCCTTAGTGCAGGTGGTGAAGGCATGACAATGATAGAATAATATAAAAAGGAATATCAGTGTAGTGACCGAAATACTGAGGAAGATAAACCTGCACAAAGAACTCAGGTGCCTAAACAAGGCAGGGAAGGTTGATCTGTGCAAAAAACTTCTAAACCAAGCCCTCCTGAAAAAGGTTTAGTGATGTTTGTTCAGTGTGAACTGTGCAGGATGAGCACACGGGTTGTGCCATCACATACTCACAGATCTGTCCCACTGAAACTTCTCACCTCCTTGAAAAGCTGCAGCCACCATCCAAAGGATGCTAAAACCAGGGTGAGACAAGTGGCAAAATATCAAACAAGACCCTTAAGAGCTGGGTTTGTTCCCAGGCAGCACCAGAGCCAGAAAGGAGATCTAGGAAGGAGTTTATCCATTGCCTATGCACACGTGTCCAGTTCCATCCTGACTTCAGCAGGGGACAAGGTCCCACTCCTGGAGGCAGCAGCAAAGCTGGAAGGGCTGGTAGACACACCAGCCCAGTGAATTTTGGACAACCCAAGTGATTCTAGACACTTCTTTACATCCAGGTTACCTCTTCTCTGCAGGGATGGCCTCTTCTCCCAGGCAGTCAAGGACAGGACAAGAGGTTCCCTGGTGCAGCTTGAGGCCGTGTCATTTAGGAGGAGCATCAGAAAGAATTCATTAATGGAAAGGGCTGTCAAAGGTTGGAATGGGCTGCCCATGAAGGTGGTGGAGATCCCATCCCCAGAGGTGTTCAGGGAATGACTGGATATGGCATTCAGTGCTCTGGGCTGAGGGACAACGTGGTGACTTGTCAAAGGTTGGTCTTGATGATCTTGGAGCTCTTTTCCAAGCTCAGCTATCCTGTGACTGTATGACCCTACAAATAAATACCATAAAAAAGCCACAGGCCAAGTAGGGGATTCCTGAATTAGTGAATACAAAATGCTGGAGAGAAGAACATCCCCAAGGAGGGGCATTTCACCTCTCTCAGTTGCATCAACAACCTGTTTTGGATATCAATTTCCCCTTCTCTTCATTTCTAAGTGTTTAATTAAGGGAGGCTCCATGTCCTGCTCTCAGCATGGCCATCTCAAGCCACCACATGCACAGCAGACAGAAGGAGCTTTACAGGAGCCATCCTCTGGCACTGGGGATGCAGCTGCTCCTGCCACGAGGAAAACAGATGTTCCCCCACCTCTGTGGCTGCTGTCTGGTCTCTCCCAGTCATTTGTTTCCCCTCTTTGTAAAGCACCAGCATGACAAGCACAACTTGCACACTTCATGTGGCCAAGAGAAGCCTTTTAATCAGAGATGACAGGAGGGTATCAGGATCGTGGAGAAGAAGCCAGGGAGTGTTTGCAGGGAAAAAAGAGTGGAAAGTGAGGTGTAACATCCCAAACTCCTGCAGCCTCTTCCCTAGTCCCCAAAGCTACCGGAGACCTTCTCATATTCTGCTTTTCTTCTTGCCACCACTGGAGCCACTGTCACCAACCAACACTGTCACCTTCCTGGACAAGGCTTGGAAGAGCCAACCTCAGCCTTCACTGAGAGTCCTTTGGCATTGTCCTCTCCTGGGTGTTTGGAGTCAGTGACTCCATCAGGCCTTGATCACCTTGGTACTGAAACAAAACCCAGGACAAACCCTTAAATTCAGGGCATACGAGCCAAGAGCTGCCAGGCAGTGACAACTTACTTTGGAGGACATTTACCCCTTCAGGCAATTCAGGAAAACCTGCTAAGATCTCATCACATCTTCACTACAAAGGTCCTTAACCCCAAAAGTTTAACACACAGCATATAACTCTAAATATTCCTTACCCCAGCACATGGTGCAAAATTTGGATGTGACACAGCCCCCTGCACAGCCACTTTTTGGATTCCAGGCTCTTGTCATGAACTGATTAACTTTTCAAGAAGGTATTAATGGTCCAGCTTCTTGATTTTTTTCACTTTTCAGCTCTGTTGCCTCTCAGCCTTGTAAGCCTATTACTGGATTGCTTCAAAACCTATTTACCTCTGAAGCCTGAAATTCCCAACTGTCAGACAGGAAAGACATTTAGTAATTAATTTAATCCCAGACAAGACATCTGTCAAGGCAAAGGGCAGAGTATAGACTATGTTTCATATTCATATTCGAGCTTTATCAGAAATAAAACACAGGTTGCATCCCTGAGGTTATCAGTCTACAGACAGCATTTAATGAAGGCTGTGTCAGGCACAGCTTCTGAAGGTTTTCTCCCACTCCACTGAAAACAGGGATTTTCCACCCAAAGGAAAATACCTTGTTTGATACATTGGTGTACAGATGAGGCCACAACCTCAAACATCATTTTGTCCTGTTACTTTTACCGATACCACTCATACTTGCTGCTGCTCTTTGGCAAAGAATCAAAATGCTGTGGCTTTACAGCATTTCCAGTCTGAAAGAAATCCCTTTCATCAGCTCCCCTATTTTAAGCAATTCCATCAAAACACAGCACCACCAGCCATCAGAAGAACATGCAGGCCACCACTCTGGATTTTTGTAGCATTGAACTGGACTTCCCTCTCCCCCCCTTGGAATTTCAAGGCTGGAAAACCACTTGCAACTATCCTGAAGAGCATCATGTGTCAGCTCGATGCTTGGCATGGTTTGATCATCTTCCTGTGCTCTGCTACAAGCCCAGAATTTGGTGAGCTCCTTGCTCTGATCTGTTATACCCATTTTATCTCTCTTTGGTTGCTCTGAGCTCATATTAAATAGAAACACAATTAATTTTGACCTTCTTGGCTGAAGCAGAGCAGGGTTCACAGGCTGCCAGGTGCTCCCTCCATGCTGCTTCCTGCCCTCTCCCAGCTCCAATGTGCCATTTGACCATTGAACTCAGCTTGGGAAATGAGAAACCCAGACAAAACCAATTTCTTTCCCACCCAGTACAGCAAGGAACTGTGTTTCCTGCTTGTGGTGGGAAGTGCAGCTCTGGAAAAGAGCCTAAGGAAATGCAGTGGTACCTAGTGATCTCCTACAGCACCAGCACCTGTCTCCAGTACATTTGGAGGGGAAAAGCACAGTCTAAAACCTTGGGATCTGGTTTAAACCCATGAAAGGTGCATTTGGACAATGGTCTCAGGCACAAGGTGTCATTTTTGGGCTGTCCTGTGCAGGGCCAGGAGCTGGACTCAATGATCCTCATGGGTCCCTTCCAACTCAGCATATTCTATGAAGATTCCAGTCCGTATTTGCTTCAAACATCTTTTTTTGTGTTGGAAACAATCTTGCTGTCACATAACTTATTATTGTGACCTTATTAAAAGACTTGGGGATATTATATTTGCTTATATTAGCAAGTTTCCTAAGTGAGAGACTGAGAAGTGTCCCTGCCTCCAGCAGGTGACCCTTCAGGGAGGCAACAGGACTCCACAGCCTGAAGAAAGTGAGAAGTTACACCAGTCAGGTCCCATACAGTGCCTATAACATCCTTCTTTTACCCAAAGGAACTCACATAAGGAAATTATCCAACACCAGCAGTTACCACTCTTAGCTGATTTCCTTACAGGCACGATTTGCCTTCACTTAACTCAGGTCATGATCCCAGCATGGAATATCTGCAGGTTTTCCCTGGAATGTGGCTCCAAGGAGCTGCAGGCACCGGTGTGACAAGCCCTGAGCACGTGGCAGGAGCTGGGCACTCACTGAGCTGAGGGCACCCACCATCCATCATCCTGATCCTTCCCTCCGCTCCTGCAGCGACTTCAGCACTCTGCCCATTTGCTCCGGTGACAAATGGAGCTGCCAGAGGCATTTTGGGAAGCAGGCAGGGGCTTTGGAGTAGAGCAGGACCTTTCAAAGAGCTGCATTTTTAATGCTGAGCTCAGTTTAGGTGGAGTTTTCCTTGCTGTGTAACAACCAGAGGTGTCACCTTTTGATTAAGTAACACAAGAAAAGCAGGTGCTGGCATGAGCAGGACAGTAAATTTTCATCTTCTAGGGTATTTTTCTTTGAATAACAAGCCTCATTCCCTAAGAAACTTTTACCCAGTTACGAGTCATCTTCAAAACCACCGTTTCTAAAAGTATCACACAACTGCAACCACACTACCCCAAAGTTTGCTTTGGGTAGTCCTCTTCATCTGCAGGATTGCCCCTCATGCAGTTCTACTTGTGAGTGGGTTTTGTTCAAGTTTGGGAAGACTTTTTTTATGAATTATGTATGTTTATCTCAGACCAATAGGGGTATTTTCACACTCTACCCTTCTCAATTTTATATATATTTTTATGGGGCTGTTTACTGCAAAAGTAAAATCAATTCCATGCCAGTTCATGTTTTACATTAGAGATATGAGCAGGCATTACAGTGGAGTTCATCTGGATTTCCTCTAGAAATAAAAATGTTCCAATTTCCATAGGGGCTTTAGCTGGGCAAGAAATACGCTCACCTGCAAATCCACCAGAAGGAGGGGGGAAAACGATAAGGCAGAACTCAGTCTTATTTTCGAGGAGAGATTCAGATTTGCACTGCATTTCACGAACAGGAGGTCCTGGGAAATCCCACCAGCACTCAGGGTTAGCAAGAGAGGGGAAGAGGGCAAAGCTTAAGCAAAGACTGGGCCCTGAAAACAAAACCATCAAAATCCAATATTCCCATATATTGAAAGTGACGCTTCAAGGATGGCAAAGAATCTTCCAAAGCCATCAAAGTGCAGGATAGTTTCCTTTTGAAAATTGTATCTACCAAGGCCATACTTCATTCAATTTTCTCCCTGACACCAAGAATGACAAAGATCACTTGTCCAACCACAGCAGAGTCTGAAATCTAGAATTGGGGGGGGGCACAAACAAACCCCCTCTTTTGTTTGCTCAGAATAAAAAGGCACAAAGATTGATA
This sequence comes from Dendrocincla tyrannina, assembly GCA_035047865.1. Classification (NCBI taxonomy): domain Eukaryota; kingdom Metazoa; phylum Chordata; class Aves; order Passeriformes; family Dendrocolaptidae; genus Dendrocincla; species Dendrocincla tyrannina. Next base: position 2,239,331 of record JAWWMP010000011.1, on the reverse strand, counting down.
AATCAGGGTTGGGAGGGTTTGCACTTCTGCATTTCCAGAATCCAAAGCACTGAGACTTCCTGACCTGGCAGGGTTCATTATGAGAAAATTGTATTAAATGCAAGAATATGGAGAAGGGTGAGCAACATTTTGGCCTTCACCTACTCTGTTCTCACTCACACTTTCCCCCCTGGGCATTTTTCTTTACCAGAATATCTGGGAGTCTGTTCTACAGGTTTTTCTTCTTTTATTGCTGCAGGAGATGCAATACCAAAAGGCTTCAGCTTTCCCACACTTAAAACCTGCAGCATCTTCAGAAATGGCTCCATGAGGAAGATCATTCCTCATTTTGAAACCAATTCTGAAAGCAGGTATTGAAAAAAATCTTTCAATAAAAGATTCTGTCGAGGCACTAACTTATTAATGAAATTAAGTAATGATACTTAAATTCATCTCCCAATGTTTTGATTCATTGTATACTTGGTTAATTGCATATTTAGATGATTGATTTAAGTGTACAACAGAATGATTGAACAGGTAAAAAATGCTTTCCTGTCTCTGTCAAACCTACAGAAAATACATTAATGCCAATGAAGCATTTCCACCCCATCTTCCATTTTCCACATTAGTTAACAATGCTCGGTTTCACCTCTTTCTGCCCCAAAACCAAAGCACATCTATTTTATTCACATCTATGTTCTTTTTATCTCTCTAAAAGCACAAAGGAAAATGTGATTTCTCTGTGCCCCAACTAGTGACTCCAGCACTGTTTCCCTGCCTCAACACTCACAATTCCTTCTGCTCTGGACACAAAGCTGGTGAAGGGCTGTGTTTTGGTTAGGCACTTTTTTTGGAAGACAAACTCCCTTTTCCATGTGATTTCACCCCAAAAATCAATTGTAAATACTCTACACCAACACCTGATCTCTCCCTGCCTGCTCTTGGAATCTCTTGAGAGGCTTCCAGTGGCTCAAAACTGATGGCACAGGGGGGTTCACAATATCCATGAGTATCTTCCTATAGATGTGCAAAGAAAATACTATGGATGACCTGAATTATCCCCCTTGCCTGGAATTTAGACTGCGTTTGGGAGTGCTAAAAATCACAGGAATTTAACAGCCAAATTAGTAGTGCTGGGACCATTGCATGCAGCAGTTTTAATAGACCGCCTTATTTCCCCAAAATGAGACCAATTATTTTCACAGATACCTTTCATCATCCTCCCCACAAGCTAATAAATCCCCACTTCCCAACCCAAGCAGCCATTCATCCACCTCAGCTTCTGAAGGACTGTCTGTCTCGTTTGATTTGAAACTCCAATTTCTATTTTCTGGGACCATCATTTGTTTCAGGCTTTTGCCTTTCAGGCAATTATTTCAATTTGATGCTGGATTTCAAATGTTAACATTCAATAAGACCTCTCTTAACTGGGTAATTTATGCTGCTTCATTCAGTATGTAAAACTGTACAGAAGCTGGAGAACGAGTCATTCATAGAAATTGGGAACGTTTAGATTGTTGTTAGCAGGAGGTTATAGAGAAAATAAACCTAAACCACTGCTTTAAAACAACACCTCCTGGAATTCACAAAAACCGTCCAGAGGCTGGATTTTAAAGACAAAATTATAGATGCACTCTTATAAATTCTTCATGGTGGGAACTCAGTGAATTCAAGAAGGCTTGAATGAACAGGACTATGGACTTGCAGGATGAAGTTGATTAAAAAGAATGATGATTACCCTGTTGCAACAATTCTTTAGGAAAACGAGGAAAGCTTTAGCTGCCTGCTGAGCTGCGCTATTATTTCGTGGACTGTTTTCTTCCCCCTTCCCAATCCTGCCATGACATCCACAGGGGACACCACCACCTCCCCACTCCCAAAGCACCCACGACACGCAATGGGATGATCCTCCAGCAAGGAATGCTCAGCTCTGATTTCCCAGCACAGCCACAGAACCCTCCAATTCCATCTCCACCTCCACAGAGGCAGCTGGCAGGAATACAAATGTTGCTGCTAGCACGTTTGGAAACAGACCTGGAGCTGGGAGAAGTTTCGGGAGAGTAAATTGGGCGCAATTAGCATCAAAAACAACGCTAGGTGATGTTAACATCAGGCAATTATCCCTTTTAACAGCTGCTAAGTGGTGTTAATTGGCAGCTGCGGACTCAGCTTCCCGGGAGTTCCAGAGCAACCTGGATCAGCACACAGCAATTGCCCACACCTACTGGGTGGGTGACAGGAGGAAGAATGGAAGTGTCAGAAACACGGCTTTGGAATGAGGGGCTGCCCTTGAGATTTCAGGTGGCGCTGCTGTAAAAGTGGTTTCTTTGGCCAGCTGAGCTGGTCTGACATGAAACACTTCCCTGTTTATCACAGAACGCCTAAGGATGGCCAGCAGAGCCCAGTATCCCAAACATCCGCCAGCACGGGATATTGGGATGGAAAGTCATCAATACGAACAAAAATCCATCTGTTGAAAGCAAACAGCCCCCACAGACTGTGGAAAGTATTGAAGTTTCTAAAGGAGTGGTTAAAAACCCAAGGAAAAATTGAGACCAGAGGTTCCTGGCTGGTTCCCGATCCAGCTCGTTCCCATGGAGTTTACTCCTCCTTTGGAAATCAAGTTCCTAAATAACACCCCGCCTTGGATGGTTTGCTGCTGAATCCAACAGCAGATATCAACCAGGCATGGAAGTGTTGGGAGGACAACCACACTGCAGCCACCAACCCATCCATCCATCCTGGGGTTCCAAGATTCACGCTGTGGGAAACAGCATCACTGAAATCCTTTCACACGCCAGAAATCCCTGAGGTACTTTTGCACCTTCCAAAAATGCACATATAGGTCTCCCTAGCCCCAAATTTTCATTTAACAGATCTTTAGATACCAATTTTAAAACCAGAATGTAGCCAAATGTGAGAAATCAAACCCAACTGAGTTAAGACTTTCTGAAACCCCAGAAATTCAACATTTTTAGAAGGACAGAAAACATGCTGAAAAGCAGGAAAAATTTTAACAGAAATAAAAAAAAGAGCAGGCAGAGCTTGACTCTTAAGTCCATTTTTGCTGACTGATTTAAGGTAATTTCAATACAATCAGCATTTCTGTCGAGACTCAGACAGCAAATTAAATCCACTAAAGCCCAAATGAAATAAGACACATGGAAATAATAATATCACTCAAATTAATAGCAGAGTGGGGTTTTTTTTGCTTGTTTCTTTGTGGACCTTAAGAATTGTTATTGCAGGCAGGTGTGGAACCCCATTTTTACCTTCAATACCTCCTTTTAATGAAATCCCCAGATGAATTTTAGGCAGCATTAACAGAGAAGGTGGGATGAGCACGGCCACAAAGCAACCCCAGCAACAGGACACTGCCCCTTCCTCTTGGGTCTGTCCAGCTCTGATTTATGACTGGGGGATGTGATTTAATGTCGTGCCAATTTGCAGGTGAGGTATAGACAGTAAAGCTTTACCCATTTCACTGCTCCCTCACGTGTGATACACGTAACAATCACTGCAGGCTTTAAATCACCTTTTCCCAGAGCCATTTCAATGCAACAAGAAGATTGGCCTGTGACTGATGCTGGACACAGCAGGAATTCCTCATGAGGACACTCTTAATATCCAAGAGAATATATTTTGCTGAAAATAAGCCTTCAGAACCTGACTAATTTTTTGCCATTTGAGGCAAGCACTCTATTTTCTTCCCCTACAGTTGCATTTCTTCTCACATTTTGCTTTCTACCCTTGTTTCTAAAAAGCCTTTCCATCACCAAGAAATCTGCACAAGCGTCTTCACCTTTGCTGGTCATTTCTTCAACCCTTCAATAAGGTTTTGTGGAGATGAATGATTTGTGCAAGGGAAATGTTTTATTCATGGCTGAAAATGACCCAGATGAAACCTAAAATAATAATTCACCCCTCTCTGTTTCTAAGCAAAAGGTTAGAGCTTGGATTGAACTGGAAAGTTTTAAAATGATTTAATAATTAATAATAGTGACAAATTATTTTCATGCTGGAACCTATTAATAACTTGTCTATAGATAGGACTGGACTCAAATACTCTTATTTTAATACCCATGAAGGTGTTAGAAAAGTCATTTTTAAGCTTTATACTGAAGCCTTTGCTCTACTTGAATCTATATGCACATAAAATCTATATGTACATGGGGCAGGTAAATGGATTAACACTTTCTCTGGTGTCAAAGCAGTGACCACAGACCCTGGTGGGCCCAAAAAATCATCTAGACTGGCCCAAGGAGGCACATCCAGGATTCAAAACATGGGAAGGGCTTAGAAGCATCACAAAATGATTTTGTTTCACTCAGTCCATTCTCTTATCCAGCTTCTTCTGTACCTGCCAAACATCCTACTCTCTAATCAAGTTTATTATGTGAAAAAAATGCCTGGAATTGAAGAGAAAATGCAGTCAGGTTGAGAAGGAAATTCCAATATTATATCAAGAGAAGTGGCAATAATTAATGAAGGGGTAACAACTAAATCTCTGGGGGCTCCTCCCCACACTTGCACCTAAAAGAAGGTTTCAGAATTAAAATAATATATATTACATATTGACTAACACCCCCGAGTGGTACAGATCAAACTTTAAAGTTTAGAAGGTTAAGACCAAGCTCAAAGACGACATTTTCAGGGGCACAGAAAGTGGCCTAAATAAAAGGCAAAGTTGCATCCACATTTCCAGTCAACTTTATACTCTATTCCACAGCTTTATCAGAGCAATTAAGTAATCATGTATGACAAGTTATCTTACATACACTTAGCTTGATACAGAGTTTTATTACCATATTTAAAATAAAAATTTTTGGGTTGGGTTTCTGAGGCAGAAAGAAGTGAGGGTGCAGAATATATGAATACAGAAAGAAATCCTGGAGCCCCAGTTGAGTTTATTTCATGCCATTAAACAGTGGCACTTGCCTTATCTTACACTGAATTTTGTTTATGAAGTAACAGCTCAGTTACTCAGGAGAGAGACACAACTGTAGGTATCTAAGACATCAAATTTCCTCCAAGACATTAAAGTCCTGAGAGTTTACAAGAAATTGAGGACAAACACCAAAATTACCGCACCCTTACAGAGAGAACACTGAAGTCAAACTTCATCCACAAGTTGCTACCAAATGAACCGGGGGTTACAAAAACACACAACCTAAATTGTCTCTTTTCTCAGGCTGGAGGACAGAGCACCTTTGATCTTGCTCCAAAACAGACCACCCAAAGCCTTCCACTGCAGAGAATAAGCTGGATTTTCAAAGGAATTGGAGCCAGAGGAGCAATTTTATCCCTTGTCTCCCTCCTACATTAAGCACAGCAAGGGGAAAAGGGCAGTTTCCTAATTTATCCCCCCGGAGCAAGTGGGAATGTGACTGGCAAGGCTACCCAGGGCACCCAGCTGATGTTACAGGGTGGAAACGTCACAGGCTAAAAGTGAACATGAGCTGGTCACTGTGAGAGGAAAAACGTCCCTCAAAGGTGCTTTTAGAGGAGTGCCAAGAGTCCTTCCCTCTCAATTTGAGGGCAAATTGTCTTCAGAAGGAAGTGATTATTTAGTAGTTAACTTTTACTTACTTTGATTTCTTAATGAACTGAAAAATCTTTCGACTCAAAGGTCTGTAGATCCCTGATGAGCCATTGAAGATATTCCTGAGCTCATTCCCTCACCTTGGCCACCTCGACAGAAATAGAGCTGGCTGAGCTCACACCCAGAGCTGTGATGCTGTCACAGAGCCCACCACTCCTGCCTGCTGGAAAATCTCTTCCTGGGACACCTTTGCACATCAAGATTTCCCAGCTCCCCACCTTAGGCGTGTTTGATAAACAAGTTTGACAGCAATGCCACAATAATGACAAAATCTATTCAATGCCACCCAGGATGTCCCTGGCCTCTTTCTCAGCAGGCACAGACTCAACCTGAGCACTCCAGAGCATCCCAAACCCTGTGCAGTGACACCACATCACCTTTGCCTGAGCTTTTCATGACTTACTACCACAATCTGCACCCCAGAACTGAGACTAACCATCTGACCCCAAAGGACCAGTGTGGAAGAACAAGAGACCCAACCAAGTCGCTGTAAATTAGAGCTGGAATAGTTGGAAAGCTCTTTGCCAAGGAGCTGGAATGAGAGCCTGGGTGCCTGTGTCTATGGTTTCTCCAGGAGCTCAGCCTGGCCATGCAGAAGTGTCCTTGCAGTTCACCTGCAGGCACCTCAATCCCCCAAAAATCCACTTGTGCTCCTCAAACCCCCCTCACTGCTGTGCCTTTCATACATTTCCAGCTGAACTGAGACTTGGAATGGGAGTATATATATATTTTTTTTATCTGTGCTAAAGTAAAACAACCTAAAAAAGGCATACACTTCATCAAAACTTAGGAGAAACACACCAAGCCACTAAAAGTTACCTAAAAAGTCAGCAAAAATAGTTATCTACCTGTTCTTAGATTCCACTTTGTGCTGTTACACTCTTTTTACTTCAATACATACAATTTCTCTCAAGGTAAGGGAGAAGTGTCTAAAGTCTCTATTAAAGACAGAAACAGAGAAACATCCGAGGGAACTGGGGCTTTATAGAGGAAATTCAAAGGATTACATCTTTTTGGAGCTCCCAGTAAGTTTTGCTGCAGCTCTATTTTTAAAAGGAAAAGAAAATAAAATCCCATTTTAGTTCAGCTCCTGAGTAGTTATAAATCATCCTTGTTAATCTGTTAGAAACGTATTCCCTAAATACACATTTCACATGGCCAGCCTACACCACCCAGGACCATTTTCCATCTTGATGGGTTTGTCTCAATGTTTGCAGAACCAAAAAGGTGACCTAAATTATTTCCTTTAAGGTTAAGACTTTTTTCTATGCCTGAGTTTGGAAAATAGAGTTATCCAGGTTAAAATTCCTTTTTGCCACATGGAGAACTTCACTTCCCCTTAAAAACACAAATCTGCATTTCTGCTCAAAGCTTTCCAATGTTCTTTTCCTCTAAAATTCTTTCTTGCCTGGAAGGATTAAAGGACATGTGGATGTGGCACTCGGGGATGTGGTTTCGTGGTGGCCTGGCAGTGCTGGGGGGAATGGTTGAACTTGATCTCAGAGGGCTTTTCCAACCTAAAGGATCCCATGATTTATACTTTTTTTTGGTTTCAGACATGATGCAATCCCTGGTACAAGCCTGGAGTTTGTGAAGCACTGGCATAACTTCCCATTTTCTTCTCTCCAGCTCCTGTAATTACCATTATTTCATCATTAAAAGGAATTATTTTTAAAGGCTCTGGTATAAATGCTGCCAGGCAAAATATCTCCATTCTTAGAGGTGCTCAGTCTCTCCAAAGTTAATAAAAAACTGGAATGTGATCCTTCTGGATTCAGCTTTGGGAATGTGCAGAACTGACCAGCCAGACTGTCCTCAGCTCCCCCCCAGCACTGTTATCTCTCAAAATTCCCTTTACAGCACCGATATATGATTCATAAACTGGTCCAAAGTGTGGTTTTCTCACCAGAACTACGGATTACAGTTTTTTAACAACACATGAAATGAAATTCCTCAATTCCCATCTACAGCCAGACTTCATTTAGTGCTGTCTGTCACCTTTTCACTGAAGCCGTGATTTATAACCCCAACGGGTGAGTGCCAGCACGACCCGCCTGGCATTTCTGTTTTTAGGTGCTGCACTCCTGTGCCTGCAGGCACTGTCTGAGGTTTGATGTATGCAACGTCCCCTGACCCTGTGGCTGCCACCACCACCAAGTGCTTTCAGTGACATTCTGCAGAGCTCTGAGTTATTTTCTACACTGGTTTGCTGCTTGGATTATGGGTTTATTCCTTCAAGCCTGATTTATTCACCAAAGGAAGAGAGGAAAGTTTAAAAGCTGTTGCTTCTATAATTAGGATTTCTGTGTCTTTTTGACTTCAGTACTATCACAGAATCATTGAGGCTCGAAAAGACCAGATTGCTCTAAAGTGCAATAAAATAAATTACTGAACTAAGAGTTGTAATCAGTTTCCCTGATAAACCACTACCTGTATCTTCCATAACTATTCAACATGACTGCTGTGTATAGAATCATGGATTCATTGAATCATTTACACTGGAAAACACCTCCAGGATCACTGAGTCCAACTTGTGACCCACCCCCACCTTGACACCTCCAGGGATGGGGACTCCATCACCTCCCTGGGCAGCCTCTTCTAACACTTGACCAATCCAAACCCTTTTATGATGATTCTATGAACTCTGGGTTAGTGTTTTATCTTACATGAAAACATGTCAAAAAATTAATTTGACATATACAACCAAATTCTGAAAAGAATTTTGAAAGTCAATTTCTGAATATTTTTCCTCCTCAGTTACATTTTTCAGTTCCACTGAATCAGTTTCAGACTGTGTTGGTTCTGCCCAAACACCTCCAGAAGTCAATGTCCATCCAGTCCTCACACCATCACACAGAGGGCATTTCCTTTGGGTTTTAAGGAATCCAGGTGGGTTTGTTGGCAAGGAATTAGACACAGACACCACATTTAGCTCCACTCCTGGGCATCTCAGGACTATGTGCCACCTACAAACAGATTACTTCTCTGGAAAAGATGCAGATGAGCCCAAGTGAAATCCATCCTCCCCTACCACGACCTGCTCAACCACAACTCGCCCCCCCAGTTCTAGTTCTGAGTTCCTGTTGTGTCCTCTTAAAAGCACACAAGGTGCAAGATGGACACAGGACATTATAAATCTTGTTTAAAAAGTCCCAACAGCTCAAGGACTTTGGGCATATTGCACTTCTGTCACCAGCACAAGGAAAAGCACCATCTTCCATCTTAACATCCAAAATCTATCCCCACCGAGAAAACAACTTATTAGTAAACAACTAACATTTCCCACAGTGAAAACAATTTATTCCCCACTGAGAAAACAACTTATGAGCAGAAAGCTCACTGGAAAGGCAATCTGGGTTCTGTGCAGAGGCAGCTCATCAATAACTCTACTTTCCAAACATGCATTATAACGACCTCTATTAGGTACGGTGTCTTTCATCAAATGCCTGCATTGCTGGGACTTCCTATCTCGACAGCAGAAAGACAATAAATCTCCTAATACTCCACGTGTAATCCTGACACACCTGCAAGTCCTGCTTTAGAAACTGGGGAGGGAAGCCTGGCATGTTTATACCCCAAACAGCCTCCACAGGAAATAGAGCCATTAAGGAGAAATCTCAATTTCCATTTTTTATTCCACCCAGATTGCTTCAATAATATAAAGGCTGTTCTCAGAACATGATGAAAATTAAGGTTCGTGGCAAAGAGGTGTCTCAAGGTGTGCTAGCAAAAGGAACCACAAAAAGAAGGAATTAAAGGCATCACATTAACCATGAGTTCACCTGTTAGTGGTGTAAAAAATGAATGGCATGAACTCCTATAAAGTAAATAAAAAAAAAAAGATCAAAGAAGGCTTGTTTTTAAGCTAAATGTCTAGAAGTCAAGGTTAGAAATTCAAAATGCTTTTGAAAAAAAATATAATAGCAATTAACTTTGCCTTTTTCTTGACAGGGGCTTTGCCCCCCCCTCCCCATGGCACACAAGCCCCAGCTCCGAGGAACTCCTGGTTCTCTTCCATCAAGGCAACCCAGGAGCGTTTGCATGTTTGTGCAGCATCATCAGGGGCGTTCACACAACTATCCATCATTCCATTCCATCCTGTCCAGAGCCACTGAGTGTTCCTTGAAGCAAAACAGCTTCAAGAAAGAGCCACACTCTCCCAAGCCAGAGAAATTAAACTTGGAAAGCACTGGTACCTTTGCTTAGTGTCATCCAGCAGAGATTGGTCACGGTTCATCATGCACAGCATGTTCTCAAAACCCCAAGATAAGTGGTCTCTTTTTCTGTTCCTTCCACAAAAAGAGCAGTAAGGGAAGGGTTCCTCTTCCACCCTTTCTTTTCTTTAAGTCTTGTACCCCTGACTTTCTGGTGACTGACAACTGCAAAAGAGCTGCCAAAAAGTTGCCTTATTTTTCATGGGTTTACTACTTTTCATAAATACATTAATCAGTGTTCCCTTGATTACACATCCCAGTCATGAACAAACCACAAAGCAGGACCTCCAAAACTCACTGCACTCCTGAGTGGTGTCACCTCAGCACAGAAACACTGGTGTTCCTTGTTCCACGAAAAGGACAGCATTCCTGTGCTTCTCCAGGTGTGGAACACGTACAATGAAGGACAAGCTGTTTTCTAAAGGAACTAAAAATCAATACTGCCCAAGCTCCTGTGGATGAGCATCTCCCAATCCTGAATTCCTAATGATACCCTGATTAACCACCCAGCACAGGGATGGCTAAGTGACACAAGACATTGTCCCACAGCCTGAGCAGACCCAGGCCCCGCAGCCACTGCCACTTCCAGCCTCTGGCACAGAAAGCCCTGGCACTGAAGCCAAGCTCTGCCAGTGCCATGGCAAGCTCTGAGGTAGAAGCAAAGGCAGTGAGGAGCTGTGATTTATTCTGGGCTGGCAGCTCAGGCAGCTCCTGTGTTTTCCTCCAACCTGTTCCCTTGATGGATGGGGCCCCAGCACGAGGGGACAGCAGAGCTCTGGAGGTGACAGCAGCCTGCCCTCGGTGCATGTTTGGCTGATGAACCAGAAGGACCCGCTCAGCCTTCGAGCGGGGTGAGAAGACTGACTGCAGCAAAGAGGAGGAAACCCAAGAAACAATTCCCTTTTAACACAGAGAGTGGATCTGCAGGAAACTCCCACTATCCATCACTTTAAAACTGATGCTGGGCAAGATCACAATCAGGCCTTTATGATTTTTATGATTTCATCTTTTTCCACATTGTTGAGGCTGAGCTTTGCTCCATGGACTCCTCTGGGGTCACAGGCACAGACCCCACTGGTGTTACTGTGAGGAGGGCAGGCTCCCCTGGGGCACAGCTCCTTTCAAAGCAAAGCCTCATGGAACTATAGAACAACAATACTTGGAATTTTCAAACCCCTCAGCAATGACCACAGTTGTGCCGGGCCTTCAGAGGAGCACAAAGGGCCCCATTATACTAAATAGTATTTGATACGTGGCAGTAACTCAGAACACTTGTGACACAAGAGGAGCCCCAGGTTACATTTCAAATAAGAGCATGAGCAGGTGGCTGTTCTGCCAGTCTATCTTTGGCCTTCCTGGGCAAGAAATGTTTGTTTTTAAAACCATTGAGATCTCTATTTCCACCCACACAGAGCAACTGTGTTTGAGAGCTTTTATCACAGAGCAGGACCAGTCCTGGGGCTGCTCTCAGCAGAGAGGCTCTCCACTAGTTAAGTGGTTCACTTGACCCAGAGCAGCTCAGAACAAGCAGAAGAAATGAAGGAGAGCTCTGCACCACACCCCAGGCTGAAGGTCACCTTTCCAGAGCTGTTCCAGCCACAGCTCACGTCCTTCCAGCACATCTCCCATGGCATGGGCAGCCCTGCTCTTCCCAAGAGTGGGAGGATGGCACCAGGAGGTCAGCAGAGGGATAAAGATTTTATTAAAAAGACACAAGGTAAAACTCCTTTTTTATTACCATCAGGTGAGCACAGAGAACAAGCAAACAGCACTCAGTGCCAGCAGAGAGGTGGTGACAGCACAGGATGGGTTTTAGCTGCTTTATTAGGGACTGGCCTGTGGTTATCACCATGTTTTCATACAGATAATTATGGTTTTCAGTAATAAAAAGAGCACTGAAAGCTGAGGGAGGAGTTCAAATGTATCAACATTAGAAACCAATTTCACTACAATAAAAGCTACACAATGCATTTCATGGCAGTGGTGAGAAGAACTTTGCTTTTCCCTTCCCCTTGTAAAAAGGAAAAAAAAAACCAAAAAAAAAACCAAACCAAATCAAATCCAAACCAATTCAACATGGTCAGCTAATGAACTCAGTAGCAGCACTTACTTATCCCCCCTTTCCATTATCCCTGTGTTTTCCCTTCTCTCCACAGCACTGCTATCCCTTTTTTCCCCTCTGTAGCACAAAAGCATCAATCTCTGTCCCAGCCAGAGTGGGAACTGTCATTTTGGCCAGTCATAATGCCACTGCTCACGTGCTTGGCTGTCACATCAACCCCAAATTTCACTCTCAGCAAGCTACTTCAATTTTGAGAGGAGGTTTAGGCAGAAGGAGGTGCAGCAACCACCCTGGAGAAGCCTCACCGACTGTCCCAGCTCACCCCAGGTCTGCAGATAAAGTGATGAATAGTGAAATACCAGGAGAGTTTGATCCTGGAGCTTTAAGGAACAGCTGCCAAAGGCATGGAAATATGTATTTATCCAACTCTTGTGTGATTGTACCCAACCCACTCCCCAGGATCCATCCCCCTGCTCCAAGCACTGCACAGCCACAGTCAGAGGCCACTTCTGCCTCGAGGAGATTCGAGCCCAGTCCTTGAATCAGAGACACCAAGTGTTCACAGACAGAAAGCACCGAGAGAAGGCAATGTGGAAAAGCTATCAACTCTGATACAACCACATCTGAAAAGCAACCCTGAGAATTGATGGCTGTGCAGTGTGACAGGCAGGGGCAGCCTGGCAGCAATCCCTGCTCCCCAACTGCTCAAAGCCAGCCAGTGTCCCCAAACCTGGGAGAGCAAAGCAGAAGCTAAATGGAGCAGAGAGGATGGCCAGAGCTCAAATCCACTTCTGCAGAGCCAGACGACAGGTTTTGCAGTCAGTAAGACAAGAGGACAACTATGTTCTGATTTGTGTATTACAATGCAAATGGATTGCAAACAAGTTCCTAAACTCGCTGTGCTTCAGAATAAACCTGAGTTAATTAAAGCTGGCAGGGCTTCTCAAAGAAATACAGCAGTTACTGTCAACAAGTATTTGCCGCAGTCACACACCAAAAGAATCTTGTTTATTATTCTGCAATTCTGTCTGTTGAAGCAGACCATGAAAATTTTGGCCAGTGACACAAAGCAAGGTCTGCTTGCTGAGATAGATGCACTGTGCAAACCCTGTGTTGCACAGCACTGAAACAATTCCTCTGAATAACAACAGTGTCCTGTTTTCTCCTCGTGGATCCTTCCCACTGGAGCCCACTTAGCCAGTTCTACCCGTGCACTTGCATAAATAATATGTAATGCTTAATAAAGCATTTCAAAGAATCCCTACGTGTTGCTGTGCCTTGAAAAGTGTTTAGCAAAGTGCATCCCTGACGTGGAACACACATCTGATGTTTTGCAGGGGAGAAGAGGGAATATTTCCCCTGGTTTTTTGCTATTCAGCTTCAGTCAGAGATAAGATTTTAGTCAGTATTTGTCCACTTTTTGAATTACAAACTTGTCCCAGAAGAGGTTAACTGCTAGTATTTAAATTACCCAACTCAGCATCATTTCCTGCTCCCTTGTTTCTGCAGCAGCTGCTGTGCCCCAAAAGCCCGTTTTAGCCACATTCCCTGCTGTGACAGACACTGATGGAATGCCTGACTGGAATCACACAATATCCTGAGCTGGGACCACCAAGGACCACCCAAACCCAGCTCCTGGCTCTGCATGGACAGCCCCAAGAACTCCACTGTGAGCCTGAGAACTTTGTCCAAATGGAGCTGGGCACCTTTGTGCACCAAGATGACAGCCAAAAAAATCCCAACCCATCTGTCCTGCACCCATTCGCTTGTGGATGGAGGAACACAGGAGCAAGTGGGTCCTCCCTCTTCCCTAATGAAGCTGTTCCCCTCTGCACATAATCCCCATAAAAACTCCACATGAGCATCCCTACAGGGAAGCATAAGGAGCTGGAAAAGCTTTCCATCCTTCAGTAGATGGTTCCAGGGAGTTCTTGACAGCCAGTTTCAAACCAATCTGGACAGAAATAAACTATTTACTCTGAATTAACCTATTTATCATTAGCTAATAATGAAAGAACTGACTTTAGAAACACACATGCCTCAGTTTCCCTAAAGCAGCATTACAGAATTCCCACCTTCTGCACACAGGCCAAGAACATCCTGCATCCTCCTGCTGGTCTCCTGTGTGAGGAAGTTACATGACATAAAAGTGAGGACACAGACTTGCTATTTTGAACTCAATTTTCTAATTGAGAAGGGTCGAGTCCAGCTGACCTTCCCACACAGGTTCCTTATTCAGCAGGAGGACAATTCACATGGATGTTATCCCATGGAGCCCCTCCAAAGATCCCTGGATATTTGGGTATGTTCCCACCAGTTCAGTTCTACAGAGGTGCTTTTCTCCTCTTAGACAAGGTAGGAAAGGATGAATATCTGGCGCTGCCAGGGAGGGAAGTGTTTCGAGTACATGGACAACTATCAAGCTGATGTAAAAATATCTTTTATTAACCCAGAGAATAATGAGAAGCTGGGTAGGAATCTGTACTTTGTTAGTCTCTACATAGGCTTTTTGATAAATGCTATTGAAGCACTTTAATTACTTTTTTGTGTTAACCATGCACTAGTCAAAGGACTGGGCTTGTTTATACGATCTCCAAGCTCAAAAATGAATGTAATTGACATTTCTTCTGATCAAAGAGAGCGAATTATTCCTGTGCTGAATTCAAAAGAAGTTTCCCCGTAACAACAATGCGTCTCAGAAGGCTCTCATTACCATAATAGAGCCGGGTCTTTATAGGAACGGGATCAAATGCACCTTTGCACACTCAAATATTCAAGTGATGTTAATTATCTTGCCATGACTCCATTCCATTTAATGCCATGCTAGTTTTTCAGAGTTGTGTGGTTATTTGGACAAATAGATTTGCTCACTTAGGTGTCACTCAGCTATTGCAAACAACTGTTTGTCCTTGGAAGGGGTTGAAGGAATTGGGACTCTGTTCAAAGCCAGCACATGTCAACTAAACATGTTCCCCAGGCTACCAGGACGACGACTCTGTGCTGGAGAGAGCAAGAGGTGTCTTTAGCAGGAGCAGTAAAAATAGGAGGTGGATTGTCCTCCATAGAGAGGTTTGTGTTGTGTCCAGAGGGAGCGAGTCACAAAGACAGAAGGTCTCACCTCCACAAAATGTTCAGCCCTTTTCAAGGCTTGAGTTTTTGAGCTCTCTTTCAGTCACATCATTCTCAGGTAGCAGAGATGAAAACTAATGGCTCCTTGGAATAAATAGCTTTTTTTTTGGAATAAGCGACATGAGAAGCTGAAGAAATTTGTAATAACCCAACAGAAAACTCATCAGGGAGTGATGGACAAGCAGCCCATGCTGCAGATCTGGGATCATCCACATTGAGAGAGCACTAAAGCACTTGGAGCCAACAGCAAGAGGACAACGTGATAAGAGTTGTCAGCAGAGAGAAAACAAAGTCTTCAGAAATAAAAATAAAGGTTTATCTTTATGCAGTAGGAAGAAAGGGGACTGGTGAAGGGATACAAAATTGATGGGGCTGTCAGTGCCAGAGACAACAGCAGCGACCTGAGCAGCTGCAAAGAGGACTGGAAGGGAGTTCAAGAGATAAAGGATGGGCCACTGAATGGAGTCACAACAGCCCAGATTGCAGACAAGATGCTGATCATTTGTTTAGAAAGGAGAGAATTTCAGAAATATTACTGACAAACTTAGGACACGCCAGTGGAGAACAAAGTCTAGGAGATAACTACACTGGGAGTAACTTCAAGATAACTACAAGGAGCTGGGCTGGAGAGGGACACTCACTGAACCTGAGTTACTATATATAATCAATATTTCTTCTTGATGGTTATGAAACTACAGGGGGATATTTCCTCTGAAGTTTAGCATGTTCAAAGAGAAAAATAACTTCCCGAGCTCCTTTGAAAATGCAGGACTAAGTGCTGACATCCATTTGTTCTGGTTAAGGGATGCAAATATCTCTGCTTTCATGGCCAAGCAGAGAACCTTTCGACACCTGCTGCCTCCAATTAATACATTAAAACAGCTCCTGCTGCATCCCAGCCCGTCACAGACAAGTGCTGTCTCGAGAAGCTACACGAGAAAATGGAATTTGAAAACGTTGTTTCCTAATTCTGGAATAAATTCCCAGATAATGAAATAGCTCCCATGCTGTTCCACTTGAAACTTAATTCCAGAGTAATTCAAACGCACAGCACTGATTACCCATGTCATTTGTGGGGGGAAAAACAAGCAGCAAGGGGATTTCAATGCCAGCAAACCTGAAGACAGCATCTGTATTCCTACCAAGAGCAGGGAAAGGGAAAATATCTCAGTCGATACCAACCCTTGTGTTTCCAGGCATGGTTGCCTCATACATAAAGCCCAAAATAATACTTTTTATTTGCCTGTTCTCCAAATCTAACAGGCACAAAGGCTGGGGGCTCTCAGCTGCTCAAATCCACCGCAGGCACCAGCCACACACAAGCAGAACCCTTTTCTGATGGCACAACCATCATGCAGCTGAAGCAGCTTTGAAAAAGGATTCTTGTCTCCAGCTCCTCAAGCAGAAGCCTAAGGGTGTCTGTTTTCAGACAACTGTGCACTTTTAAATTTCTTAAACATTTTCATGCAACAAACCCGAACTGCTTTCACCCTGAGGCTTATAAGAATGTTTGACTGTGAAGAAGGGTGAGAGAAAAGCTGCAAAATACTTTTCTGTGTGGCCCCAGAGTGAAGAACTGTGGGGCTGCAGCAAACCCTAAACTGAAGGGGATCACTTTGTCATCCAGGTCCATGTCCAGCCAAGCCTTGGCCATTTCCAGCAAGGGACAGTCCTACACCTCTCTGACCAATTTATTCCAGTGTTTAATGTTTCTTTCCTTCTCTCAGTTTTCTTTCTTTCCTCTTTTGACCACACAGATTTTTCTGAGAAGCAATTAGTATTTAGCTTGTTCCACTCTCTGGCACAGAGAAGGATCAAAATTGAACACAGTATTCTGGTATTGACAGGACACAGGGAATGGCTTCCCACTGCCAGAGGGCAGGGATGGATGGGATATTGGGAAGGAATTCCTGGCTGGGAGGGTGGGCAGGCCCTGGCACAGGGTGCCCAGAGAAGCTGGGGCTGCCCCTGGATCCCTGGGAGTGTCCAAGGCCAGGCTGGAGCAACCTGGGCTGATGGAAGGTGTCCCTGCCGTGGGAGGGGGTGGATGAGATGATCTTTGAGGTCCTTGCAACCCAAACCATTTTATGATACCAGTTCAGGCAGAACTTGTGCCAAGTAAAGTCTAACAACATCGTGGTTTCCCTTGGGATGCTGCAGCCCCACAATTCCCAAGGCACAGAGAGACTATAAGATGGGGCTCCCTGTGCTTGGTTCTCCTACAGCAGCAAGACCAAAATCATCTGGGCTGTTTCACTCTCTCTCAGGTCTGAGCCACACACTCAGGCATCAGAGGGACTGCTGTTCTTGCCTGCACAGTCTCCAGGAACTGAAGTCTTTAACAAGCTATCCAAGGATCTTAACTTGGCTCAGCATTTTAAGAGCAGGTACTTGAAAGCTGTCCCAGAGCAAACACCCTCAGTCAGAGCTGGCTGTCTGGGCTCGCAGTGGCTCTGCAGCTCTGGCTCAGTTTAATGCTGAGGGGAGAAAACCAAAGACCAGACAGGAAACCTGAGGAGCAGCTGCAGTGGGAGATGATCACACAGCCCGTCCCTCAACTACCTCTCTTTGCAAGGAGGGCACATTGCAGGTTTAGTTTGCTGTCCTGGTGGCTCTGGAGATGTCAGGAAAGGTGGTTGGAACACAGTCTGCTCCTCTATACCCTTAATGCATCCTCAATACTGGGCTGAGGTGTCTCTCTCCACCCTGCAGAGGCACCAGCAGATGCTGCTGCCACAACTTCCACCCCACAGACAATCCCAGCAAGCAGATTTCTGCCTTTTGCCTGAATTCGCAGAATTACAGAATGGTTTGGGTTGAAAGGGACCTTAAAGCTCATCTCATTCCACCCCTGCCACAGGCAGGGACACCTTCCACTAGCCCAGGTTGCTCCAAGCCTCATCCAACCTGGCCTTGGACACTTCCAGGGATGGGGAAGTCACAGCTATTGCAAATTAAACCAAATCCCTTCTAATCACAACATGCCCATGTGTTGGGCAGCAGCACGGACAGGATTGCAGCCCTATCTCACACTGTTAAAAAAAAAAGTGAGCAAATAGATAAAATCCCTGAATTTCTACTGGATTTCACCATCAATGCTACTGTAGTTTGGGTCTCCTGTGTGATTGATGTGCTGGTACCAACTGAAGTCACTGTCTAAGGACTTCTTAAAGTCCCACCTAAGCTGCAGGACAAGGCTTTTCCAGTAGAAAATTAATGTTTATTCAGTAGAATTTGCTTTGCCAGGAAAAAATAAAATGCTCTGCCTCAGGACTGTACCCTAGCCAGCTGCTCATTCACACCCCATCCAATTAGTTTGAAAGCAGTTTAAACAATCTAGGAAAAAAGTTATTAAGCATGGACATATTCTTGATGTGGGGTTAAGGAAAAGAAGGAAATTATTTCTTTGTGGTGGAATATTCCTTATTCATTACTGCCACCTCTGACACGCTCCAGCTGTCCTCCCAGCCTGCTGCCACCCCTTCTTCAGCAACAATAATCATCTATTAAAAGAATTTAATCCCCACACACACAGTAACTGTTTGTTTTAACAGTCCACGGGGGAAAAAATAAATACAAGTAAGATAAAGTGTAGATATGCCCCAAACTGAAAAGATGCTTCCCGAAATCTCCTGTAACTAATGCAAGCAACTCCCTTTACTGATTAAATTGCTGGGGAAAGCAGAGTGAAGATCAGGAAATATTTATAAGATGCTCAGAAACAGTCACATTGGTCTCTTTATTCCCCAGTTTTTAACTGGAATTTTTCTTCTGTGACTCCTCTGCTCCATTTAACTCCATTCCCCACTCCCCAGGCAGCAGCACAAACACCCCCTCCCCTTTCCTGGAGACACCAAAACCTCTCTGACCAAACCAGAAATGGTCCCTTTTCAACTCAGCCAGGTATTTCATGTGAGGAAGGGCCAGGTTCTTATTCTTTTTTTTATAAAGTCCCCAGGAATTTAGCTAAATTATGTTGGCCTGATTACATGCAGTAATTACAAGGAAACAGAAAAACCAGACCAAGAAGGCAAGGCCTTTGTAGATTAATCACTATAATGAAACACCTTGAGCTGAGTATTTTCCCCCAAATAATTCAAATCCTGTTCAAAAATGAACTAATAAATAACTAAACTGGGAATTGTTCCCATCACCACTTAAGACTCGAAATTGCAGCCCTTTGGGGTCACAGGACTCACCTGGGATAAACTGGTGCTTAAAGAACACAACAATCCCCCTGTGCCACCAGGTGTCCCTCCCAGGAGGGCAGGGCTGTGGGCACAGAGGCCACAGACACTGTCCCATGAGGTGACAGCCAGGACACAGGCAGGGCTCCAGATGTCCCTTCATGTGCTCTGGATCCACAACCTGAAGACACTGCCAACACAGCATCCCTTTTTCGAGCTGCTCTCCAGTCACGCAGCTCAGATGAGACAGAAGAGCCCAAACCCCCAGAGTTCTGCTCAGCTTTTTATAAAATACACCCCAAAAAAGGGTGAATTCTTCAAACTCACTCATCTATTCCCCCCAGTTTCCATTATTCCATTGCCAGGATAAACAAGACTATTTATAGGTTTCCCACAAGTGCCTGGTGGGTTTTAAGGCTGTTAGTTTTCTGCACATAGAAAGCAGTAACATAACTTCTTTAAATGCCTGTTGCCCCTGCTAATCACTCAGTTGCACTGCTTCAGGACCTGGAGCCTGAGAAAGGCAAACATCAGGGGAAAAAGCACCAGGCAGGATTTTTTTAAAGCCTGGTTGGAAATGACAGCTGTGGAGGAACCCACTGCACCCCGATTTGCAGAGCACTCGGATGTCAGGAGCCTAATAATGGGATTAAAATCATGGGAATAGTCATCTAAAGGTGGTTTCTGCAGCAGGTGAGTCAGCAGAGACAGAACACCCCCTGCACAGCAGACACGTCTGGCAGAAGGCTCCGAGTGCTCACATGACAAATAATCCCATTAAAGAAACAAATTATATGTTGCCGACACAGCCCCGTCCGCCCTCGACTGTGGGTTTGTACATCAGCACTTCATATGTCGAGAGCATCTGAGCTTGAATAATTGGCCCCAAAATAATCCTTTTGTTTCTAGATTGATGGAATCACTTGTAGCACATCCAAGAAGTGCCAGAAGATTAAGTTGGTAATGAGATTGTACCTTGCCCTGTTCTCGTTAGTTTGTCAGGGCAAATAATTGATGTGCCACTTGCCAGGAGCCTGGATTTGCATTTTGCCCTCCCAACAAGGTGGGTGGTTTGGTGGTGGTCTGTTTTGTGGGGTTCTTTGGGGGTTGGAGGTGCTTAAAGAAAAACAGAACTACACAGCAAATATTCCACATTCTCACCCTCCCTACTTTCACATCCTTGTGTACTCTTTCCTACAGGAGAACAAACACAATTCCTGGAACTCGCTTTAGGATGTGCAGCTCTTCTTTCACAGGTACATCTCATCACAGCAAATCACAAATCAGCGCTTGACTTGCTCTTGACACCTCTTAAAGTTCCATGTGTGAATGGATTCATGTCCCAAAGTCACTGAGTTTTATTAACACATGGAACCTCCCAGCCCTCTGAGCCAAGAACTCAATCTCATGGTGCTTGTCTCTTTTTCCACCTCAAAACATTTCTTTTTTCCATATCATATTAACAAGGACAGGGTGCCCAGAGAAGCTGGGGCTGCCCCTGGATCCCTGGGAGTGTTCAAGGCCAGGTTGGACAGGGCTTGGAGCAACCTGGGCTGGTGGGAGGTGTCCCTGCCCATGGCAGGGAGCGGGATTGGATGAGCTTTAAGGTCCCTTCCAACCCAAACCATTCTGGGACTCCAAGATACAGTTCCATCAGTCTGCAACTGAACTACTAACACAGGGAGCCTGACTTAGAGGTAGAAAAACAATTCTGGAAATAAACCATAATTTCTACAGCCTCTTTGGAAAGATTTGTGAAGTTTTCCTGACCAGGGTGCCAGCAAAGGGTAAGTTTTAAATCAAATACAAAGGTGGTCCAGTGGTGGTCATTTCTAGTCTGGCCACCCTCAAACTCACCGTACTTATATCCTCCACCCTTGCAATGGGTAGAGACTCCCATCCCAACTCCATTTTCTCAAGCACCTCACCCAACTACAAGTGACAATCCAATTCCCACGCCTGGAATCAGCCTCAACAGAAATAAAATTCTCAACACCTTGCATCTATAAGGAAAATAAAAGCACAATGGAATTGCAAAGGAAAGCAGGGAAGAGCAGTTTGCTTTCTGGGAGTTGTAATGCTTCTGTCAGAGGACTTTTATGACTGAACTTCTTCTCAGCAGTGCCTACAGAATATTTCCAAATAGCTTTTTCCACTGGGAAGTCCTTCCTGTCTCCAGCTCACCCTCCAGACCTCAGGGCTGCTTGAATTCACCCACCTCTCCCACCTTGCCTTGGAGCAAGTGATAAGTGGGCCCATCTAAGTATCTGTGCCATGTTTTGCCATTCCAGCTGAGAGCTGTCTGAAGGTCAGAGCATAAACTGCATTTACAACAACCCTTTCTGATGGGCCAAATCAATAGCCATGATCAAGTTCCCAGCGCAGGCTCCCAGCAAGGATGGATCTCCACTCCTGTCATGAATTCCCCCCGTTCTTTAAATCATGGCTATCTCCATTTTTCCACTGTCAAAATAACCCTCTTTTCAGACAATACAACAAAACACACTCTGCAAGAGGTGACATTCCTCTCCAGACTCAGTTTAATAAATTCCCTCAGGAGTTTTCCACAGAAGTAACGGGAAATAAAAGGAGAGAAATCTATAGGAAAGTTATTGAATTCAAATATTTAAAGGAAAGATCAGGGTTCTGCTAGAGAATTACAAGAGACCCAATTTGTTAAACTTTGCTACAACGTTCTCAGTCTATTTGGGGTGGAACCTCAACACTGTGTGCAGTGTCCTGGATATTTGTGGGGTTAAAAATACATGCAAAGCAACCATGCATCTGTGGGATGCACCATCTCAAAGAAATCAGTCCTAAATGTATTATTTTCCACTGCACAGAGAGCAGAGTTTTGGGTTTTGACAGGTATGGAAGGTGCATTTCAACCTCTCCATCATCCATCCAGAGGAGGGGGTTTATTTGCTTGTTTTTCTGGTCACTCTTGGGAGGAAATCACTCAGTGTCACATGTTTAAAATTACATTTCTGAATTGCAGTTCCCATTTACCACTGGTTGTGGGAGAAATGCTCCAAGGACTGGCAGTCAGCTCTTTCAGGTGACTCAAAACCAGTTCATGCCAAAAAAACCCTTCACCATTAATTCAAATGTACAAAAAAAAACCCTTAAAACAAAACCACTGACAAGGGAAACACCACAAACCCACACAAATAACCCCACAAACCAAATCACACAGCCCATGACCAAGGAATGCTTTCAAGAATACCCAGAACAACTAAATTTAACCATTTTCTTTGCAGATTTTGGCCAAGCTCTGTTTAGTCCAGCTACCACTAGATGAAGAAGAGATTCCTCTTTAATAATGCCCTAAATTTTCCTCTTGTTTCTCCCCTAGGAGCCTCTCCATCCAATCAGGCACACGACCCCAAATGTACAGCACATTTCTGATGAACAAGCACTTAAAAAGGTATTTAAAAACACACGTGTAGTCCTGCATTCCATTTAAGTCCTTTCCTGAGCATGCACATCACTTCAAGATCCCTTCCAGCAGCACCAAATAATTAACCTGAAGTTGGACTGGGATTAAAGATTATGATTAAAGATTTGGCACTTAATTTATCAACAGGAACTGGCTTCACAACTGCCTGGATGTTTGTTCTCCAAAAGCTTCCTGGGGATCCCAGAAAACCCAGGGAGCTGAGGATATGGCCTATATTTATTAGTGTGATTTTTAGAGTATCATTAAGGTTGGAAAAAACTTCCAAGATCATCAAGTCCAACCTTTGAGTGAATAACACCACACCTAGTAAAATATTAAATATTTGTTATTATGCTCATATATTAAAATAGTATTTATAGTACCATAATTTTTCATGGCAAGGAATGGATTTGTCCAGAGAGCTCAAAGAAGGGATTCTGGGTCACAACCACAGCTGGCCCAGGCTCCAAAATCTTCACACAACAGGAAGGTAAGAGCAGCCATCCAATGCCATACTTCAGGTATTGGCCTGAGATGGGAAAATCACCAAAAAATACAGGTCAAGGACACAAACTCCCTTCCTTCAAGTCACTGAAGTGCACTGGCTGCTCAGGAATTGAGCACACATCTACCACTGGGACATGCAGAGGAGCCAAATGGAAGAGCAAAGCCAGAAAATTATTAGTAATGCAGAGTTTCCCTATACATCATCAGTGATTTTCAGGTTTTATTACAAATGAAGTGGAAGTTGGGAAAATATCACCAAATCAGTTAGAAATTAGAGTTCAGGGAAGGTCCATTTGCGCCTCAGCTGCATTCCCAAAAACAAACAAAAAAAAGTCATTTTCAATGATAAAACCCAGGTATCCCCAAAGATGTGAAAAATTGTTTTTCCCAAGAACTGGAAGGGGTTTGGGTTAGGGCAGACACTGACAGGACTGACTGTTTGTGGTCACAACAACACACCCTTCTCTCACACAGCCCTGTCCCACTGAGCAGGAGGAACCTGACAAAACAGAATAGCAAGGTGAGAGACCATGGAAGAACTTAAACCTTACCTTTGATTCCTTAGTTTAAAATTAAAATAACAAAAAGAGAATGGACAGATCTCTAGCAAGGGCCAGGAGCTCTAGACAGGCCCATTAACTGTATTAAACAATGCAGACCCCATGGAAGAACAAAAATTTTAGGACAACCCTCAGTTGTTTGCACTAATTTGAGACCATTTCAGAATAAAGCAATGGATTTATCACCAGCATTTCCCCCTAACAGGGTGTCCCCCACAGCTCAGGGAGGAACACTTCCCCACCCTATCACAACCTCCCCACAGGGACAAGGGTCCCTCTACCAACCACAGAGGACACAGTTCAACTGCTGGAGAGGCCTCAGAGTCAGGAAGAGCTCTGTGGAAGGTGGTTTCATTTCCCTTTCAGAGTCTCAGCTGCTGGGACAGCCCTACATGCTGCACAACCCCTGAGCACTGGCTGGGTCTGGGATGAGTAACAAAGCAGGGCTGCAGAGATTTGGCTGCCTTGAGGCTGCATTGCAGAGCTGTGCTTTATTCTGGATAACCATCTCATCTCCCACGATAGCTCAGCATGGCAACAAACACAACAGGTTTCACTTCTTGACATGTTTAGTGTTTTGCAGCAGCAGAGCGAGTTGAGGATTTCATACTCCATCAGCTGGAATTAGTGATAAAATCCTACCTTTTTATCAATAACTTGTAAAGAAATATATTCCCTATCCCTGGAAGTGTCCAAGGCCAGGCTGGATGGGGCTCTGAGCAACCTGAGCCAGTGGAAGGTGCCCCTGTCCATGGCAGGGATTAGAACAAGATGAGTTTTGAAGTCCCTTCCACGCTAAACCATCCTGTTATTCTGGGATCCTACAAAAAATACAGCCTTGCTTGGCAGTTCTTGGGCATTACACTGATCCCATTCAGGAAAGACAATCCAGGACCAAAACCAAACGCCTCAGGATCACTCCAGTGGACCCCCCCAAAACCAAACGCCTCGGGGTCACCGTGGCCCATTTGAGCACAGGGAGCAAACCCCATCACTTGAAAATGTTCTCCCCACCCTTCCTTAGCTCAAAGCCAGGTTGTCCTCTCCTGAACACCCCCAGCACTTCAGAGTGCCCAGTGAGGTGTTGCATGAACTCCTGATGTCCCCAGGATCCCAGGGGTCTGGGGGGAGTTGCCCACTGAGCAGTTCTGTGCAGGGCTCTGTTGGCAGCAGCTTTTCTTTTTCAAAGCCCACAATGTCAGATCCGTGGAGCTCACGCTGCTGTCGCCCCAGGGCTGCACTAACCTTGCACACTTCCCTCACTGAACACATTTCAAACACAGTGGTTTGGGCTTTTTTTTTTTTTGTACCTGCAGAAATAATGCACATTTTCTTCCCCACAGCGAGGGAAGTCCCAGGGCTCCCCTCTGAGGTGCTTAACTATATCAAAGGGAGGTCCACTGGTGCGGGAAGGGCAAAGCACTTCATAATTCACAGCCTGCATTCTGAAACTAAAGCAGTTGCTTAAAAAATCCTCCCCAAGTGCAACAGCTGCATCTCAGAAGAGCTTTAAGACTGTTCAGAAACCTGAATCAGCTGTGAGATCTTGTAATTGACTCAACGAGGAGAGAGAACAAAATATCTCAACACTGTTTGGGGTTAATACAGTTTAGATCTAGAGAACTTCTGCCTCTGCAGGTGCACTTTGAGAGGACTTGGGTTAGTGGAGAGGAGGAAAGTCAGGAAGGTCCCTGTCAGCTCAAAAAACAGAGGCTGTTTTATAAAAGCCTGTCCCAAACCCATCTGAAAAGGATCTGTTTCCTTTCCCGGAGATGTATGTGTATGTGTCAAAGATTAATTAGAGTTAAGCAGTTAAATTCCCAGCAGTGATGAAGTATGCCAAGAACTGTGAATATCAGACTGCTTTGCCATCAAAAGCAGTCGATATCTCCAGTTGAATTATGATATCTGTGAAGACTTGAGTTATTCTGTTCAGCTCCTCACAGTTTACCACTCCCTTCAGCAAGGACACACAATTTCTTAGAGATTTTTGTGGCTGTTAAAATAAATTGCTTAGACTGAAGCAGGTATTTGCTGTTTCACAATTAAGATGAACATTTGTCCCACTGTATAAACACGCCATTTATCATCAACCCCAATGATTATGCTTGATCACACTGGTATTATCTGATCTTGCAGCTAGGGATCATCCTGCAACTGAGCAGGAGTTCTATTTAGGGTCACCTTAAAGATCATCCCATCCCACTCCTGCCCTGGGTAGTGACACCTCCCACCACCCCAGGTTGCTCCAAGCCCCATCCAACCTGGCCTCGGACACTTACAGGGATCCAGGGGCAGCCACAGCTTCTCTGGGCACCCTGTGCCAGGGCCTGCCCACCCTCCCAGGGAGGAATTTCTTCCTGAAATCCAACTAAACCTGGTCTTTCTGTATGCAACCGTTGCCCCTTGTCCTGTTACTGCATGTTCCTGTTAATACTGGCACTGGCCTAAGGAATGACACAGGCAGAGATGATGCTGATCACTGTAGCATCTGCTTTGGGGTATGAGATGTGAAGTTTCAGTGCCCAAAGTCCTCATTTAACACCTTTACAAAGGAAAACTGACTATATTTGTCTGAAATTGCCATGAAAATAAACAAAACCCAAAAACAAAACAAAAACCCTTTTGACAGGGACAAATATTGTTACAGTTTTAACAGGACAAACCACACTGAAAGGGACCTTTGTCTTCTCCAATTAAATCCAGGAACAAAGCATACAATGTCCCAGGTTACAGAGCATCAGGAACACATGGAACTGCAGGGAAAATAAGCTCTGGCACCCAAATGTACCTGCTCAAGCTGGAAAACCCTGCAGGTGAGAATTTAGGGGTCTGTTATTTGGGCAGGCTGTGGGCACAGGGCTTTTTAGACCACCCTTCATGTCCCACGAGCATGTTCTGCACAGCTCCCACCAACACGTGGGCCACACAGACCAAGGGATGCAGGTCTGGGGAAGCAGCAGCCACCGTGGTTCATGAGGCTGAACCTCATGGAATGGTTTGGGTTGGAAAGGACCTTCGAGGTAACCAATTTTCAGCTCCCTGCCATAGGAAGGGACACCTTCCACCTCTTCCTGCCCCCGTTCCTGAACCATTTATTCCACCTCCAGCCAGCACAGACACCAAGGGACAGGGAAGACATCCATGTGTGTACCAGCATCCATCACTCTGCACAATAAAGCAATGAGCCCAGAATGGACTAAATTATTAGTTACACAATATAGTGACCTATCCTAATTGCATAAGATCAAGGAACCTCCACCCAAACCCCCTCTGGGCTGCCTGTCTGACACTTGCTGCCATCCAGCCTCACCTTTGCTTCCCTTAATTCTCTTATCTATAAAAGAGGGGGGGAATATCATTGCCTTGAGGTCCCTATATATGAGCTGCTGGATCAGAGCTGGTATTGTACTGAGGGTTATTAAATAAAAAGCAACAGGGCCTAACCCATTTCTTAAGAATTATTTCAGCTCACCTAGGATTTTAAAAGAAGTAATCCCAGCTAAATCTCATCTCTTCTCTCTTTCTGTAACATGATGTTTTTCATCCTGTTTTTCCACCGTGGAAGCTCTCAAGCAAATTCCACCCTTCCCCTCCTTTTTTTCCTAAAGTATAATGTCAGTTGTCTTTCAGCATTCAGAAAGCAGGCTGATCTCCTGGGCTTTGTGTACCAGAATTTGGAGTGATAAATGCTTCTGCCTCACCCCCAGGCATTTCAGCTGTTTGTCTTTGGGGTTTACAGGGATGAGTGACTGAAAGAAATAATACATTTTTCTTTCCAGCTTTGCATTGTATGCTTGTATAAAAAGATTCTAACATAAAAGTGGCATTGATAGCAGCAATGCTTCTCAATAAAAGAGCTGCTCAGAGGAATTATGTACCAGATGATACAGCTTCAAATAAGGCTATAAATTATGTTGCATTACTCCATTTGATTCTCTGGGGAATGTTTAAGTTTCAAGCAAAGAACTGCAATGAGTGTTGCTATTGAGAAATAATTATGAGTTGCAATCTACAGCATATTCACTCAAATAAATTAATTTCCCTATAAACCACCTCATATCAATATCCCACATCCCGGGTCCAGAGTGGGATTCCTACAAGGCCTCATTGCTCCCAATAGGAAGGCTGGGAAGAAGTGGCTGCTGGGATTCAGTTTTAGACAACACACACAGCGAGTGCTCTGGGTGAGATTCCAGGGCCTCTGCTCCTCTCCCAGCAGAGCCTGGAATGACTCCCTCAGCCTCATCCCATTCCCACGTGGCTTCCACTTGACTTGATCTTAAGCAGACGGAAAGTCAAACCAGGTTAAGGTATTTGAGGAGCTTTCAACTGTTTTTCCCACTCCAGACCCCACCTATTTCACCTCCTGCCTCCTTCCCTACCCACCCTCCCGCCCCTGGCCATAGGCTAAAGGAAGGCAGGTTGAAATTGGATATTGGGAAGGAATTGCTGGCTGGGAGGGTGGGCAGGCCCTGGCACAGGGTGAATCCCAGAGAAGCTGGGGCTGCCCCTGGATCCCTGGGAGTGTCCAAGGCCAGGCTGGAGCAACCTGGAATAGTGGAAGGTGTCCCTGCCCATGGGAGGCACTGGAATCTTTAAGGTCCCTCCAACCCAAACCAGTCTGTGATCCTATTTCAATGATTGTTGCATGACGGCCTGTTCCTAGGCTGGAAATGGAGAAATAACTCCCAGGATTAGCCCAGGAAGGCAGGACTAGTGCAAATATCAATGCCATCACCACTTACTCTGTTTAGCTTTGTACTCCACAGACCCTGGACAACAATTCTGGGTTTCAGATACACATTAAATCTTTGTGCTGGTTTTCCCCCAACACTTTAGACCCCAACCACTTAATTTCTCCTTTTATTCTTCCTTCTTAAATATATATATACATAATTTTTCATGAAAAAAGCTTCTATCTGCATTACAGACTTAAACCAAAATCACTGCCTGATCTACCATCTTTTATCCCATTTAAACTTGCTTGTTTCTACCAAACCTTGGTCTGCTGAAATGTTTGACAGTTGCAGGGATGCCACTCTATGGAGATTACATTTCAGGCTCTAAAAACAAGCAGTGATGAGCACTCAAGGGATGACCCTCCTGACCTCAGAATATGCTTCCTTCCAGAAGAGGCTGTGCAACAATTGTATCTCCTGCATTTTCAGCACCAGAACAGCCCTTTATGCTCTTTACAAGATCTTTTACCACCCCAGCTGCAACACTGTGGTACAGATATGAAAGTACGTCGTGTGATATACATTAAATAAGTTATATTTTATGGTCAGAGTATCCAATTCCTTGTTGAAATCCACATGCAGTGCTCTGCCCCACGTATTTCACCACAACACAGGACAGAATCATATGAAAAAACCCCAAACCATCGATTCTTATTTTTCAGAAGCTTTGCAGGTGGAAAGCCAAAATGAGCCCTGGGTATTGTGATGAATGTACACAGTCTCCCTTCCTGTTGGGGTGCACATCTTGAGGAAAAACGTTTGGATAGGAAAGATATTCAATTCAACCATCCTTATTCCAGTTCTTTTTGTGTAATGACTATCAGCCTGCATCACCACAGCACATGAACTGCTTCTGCTCAGTCTGTGGGGAGTCAAAGTTTGCTGTTTCCCAAAGCTCTGCTCAACAAATTAAAATGGTAATTAATAGTCTTTTTCATTATTTCCTTCTCCACCCCATCCCCCTCCCAAGTCTCCCAGGATTATGAACCTGAAAGGAAAAGTCCAGTCTGATTTGGGCACGTTATGAGCTGAATTGCAATCAAAAATAACTGGTTAGCACAGCAATGACCAGCTAGAAAATCCATGATTAAACAAACATGCCTGACCTCACTTCAGGGGTTTCATAACCAGGGGAGGCAGGAGCTTGATAACCATATTAGATGTTAACATTTAAAAATCAGCTGCATAACATTAAAGTAATAAAGAGATTGATTGCAGCTGAAGTTTCCCAGTGCACCCAGTTGAGCAGGACTTTTGAGCTGCCAGGAATGTAATGAAGTCTGTCCTTTCACTTCAGGACTGTTCTGGCTGCTGCAGGTCAGCAGTGCTGCTGCAAGAGAAGCAGCAAGAGGAAGGAGCTGCTCTGACAACACACATGCTTGGTTATTTTTGCTATTAAAAACCCTTACTGGATAAGAATACATCTTGACTTCATTGAAAATTAAGCATTTAATCAACAAGGTCAGGGCCCGAGGAGGAACTTCCTCTGGCCTTTAAGGAAGTGTTGCCTTTTTGAGTCAATGCTTCATTTTTAAGAGGAGATCCCTGGCAGAGGCAGTATTCTGATGTTTGATCATGTAGATGCACCATGACATAAGAACCAGAACCAAAATTAAAGCCAAGAGGCCAATCTCTATTTCAGCACTTTATCCAGTTCAGCACACCCACTGCTCAGGTCTCAGACTCCTCCTGCACAAACTGGTTGTTCTTCTGCAATGTGATGCAACCAGAGGACACCCTTTAAGCAAAGAGTTCCCTGGCATTTCCTGTCACTATGCCCTCCTACCCAAACTGTATTCCCCTGTTTCCCAGGGATTTTTGACTAACTAATTCTCATAAAAGCAGTCATGCTTCAGAGGAACACCGTGTTTATACAACAAGCTTTGATTTTAGCTCTTTAGATAACACGATCTGGATTTTGTTGCATTTATCTGGGGTTTTGCTTTTTCCTTTATTAACTCCAGTGCTGGGGTTGTCTTCAAAGGGTGCTAAAACTCCCAAAGCCCATTAAAAGTCCCATATTTTTCCAAGATTTTCTTGATCCAGCTGCCTACAATTTAGCCCACACATGATGCCTTTTTGCAGCTCTTGATGGCATCAGGAATAGAGTGCATCATACTCTTTTCATGGCAGCTATGCACACAAACAGGCAAAACCCAAAAGTCTTCTGCAGCCTGTTGATCTTGCCATGATATTATTTAAGTTTAGGATTGTCATTAAGTTGCCCAAAACGTATCCAGCAGGGGGAAGATATAAAATATCCATGAAACAGGGCCTCCATCAAGGATTTGTCAGTGCCTCTGAATCACGTCAGAGGGATTGCAGGCATTTGACAAAACATTGTCACTATCCCTGGAATAATGTCCCATCTCCTTTATAGCCTTTAAGTTGAAGAGATTGAACATCATGAATCAATCTCCTCAACTCAAAGGAGAGCACTCACCAATACAGAGATCAATATTCCTTTCATCCCCCAACTTGCTCCTCTTGAAGAGAATTAGCCACTATCTGCCCCACCACAGCATCCCACACACAGAGTGAAGGCACCTCTTTGCTCTCAGAGGGGTTTAAACCCAAAATGCATCAGTGAGGGTGCAATATTTCATCAACCACAGGTGGGGAGAGCACTGTGGGTAACACTACAGCAGCTGGAGAGCCCTCTGACAGCCTTGACATCCCACACTTTAACATTGAGCTTGCCGAAGTTCCTGCTATTCTCATGTCTAGTCTGGCTCCCTGCAGGACATCCCAGCATCATCACACCATGTTTAGTAGTGAATAGGACATTAAGAAGGACATTGGATAGGACAAGGGGGAATGGCTTCCAACAGAGGAGAAATTTGGAAGGAATTCTCCCCTGGGAGGGTGGGCAGGCCCTGGCACAGGGTGCCCAGAGAAGCTGGGGCTGCCCCAGCCCTGCAAGTGCCCAAGGCCAGGTTGGACAGGACTTGGAGCAACCTGGGCTATGGAAGGTGTCCCTGCCCCTGGCAGGGTGTTTGGAACCAGATGATCTTTAAGGTCTCTCCCAACCCAAGCCATTCCATGACTCTACAATTGCACTTTCTGTAAGTAGGTGTGGGTTGGGCATGGGGAAGGTTTAATTTATTTGTGGTTATGTTTATTTTTCTCCACCTTTCCCCCCACACACACTTTTTTCTTTCTTCCCAGGGACAGCAAGCACCATCTGACCCAGAAGAACTGAACACATCCAGAAGCAGCAGCACAGACCCATCCCATGGGAGGCACCTCCAGCACTGCTCCCATGGGTGGCAAACCTGGGCATCCAGGACATGGGGCTCAGTTACAAACACCTCCAAAGAGTCAGGCAAACCACCAGATGCAATTTAATGACCCAAAACTGCAGCAGGATTTTTTTTCAACTGTTAAACAAGCGGGAACTCCTCCTTATAAGCCAGAGCAGGTTTGGATTGCCCCTGGGAGCACAGAACAGGAGCTTGGTGCTGCCAGTCAAACCCCTGAGTGCCAGCTTTGTGTCTGCTTATAAGCTTAATTCTTAATATAAATATGTAAAGTTTCAGCAATTGAAGGAACACATTTGATCACAACCATTTGGAATATCAAACAAAAATTGAATTCAGCTGCTGTTTCGTAGCTGCAGCAACATCATTAGAAATAATCTTTTTAAAAAGGGAAAAAAAATGAGAGATTCCTTTCCTGTTCTAAGAGCAAACATTCCCTGCTCCCTGTGTCCTGTCCCCAGCCGAGAGCAGCGTTGCTGCCATCCATCCATCACCTGCTGATTGTCTGCTCAGCTCCCATCCCTCTCGCCCAGGTCCCTCCGAGCCAACTCAAGTGTCTGGCACCGCTCAGCCCCTCCTGCGCCTCCACAAAGCCAGGCAGCGCTTGGCAGGAGCGCATTCCTACACCCGCTGTGCCATCTAGTGATGGATGGAGGCAGCGAGAGCAGAGCCTCGCAGCCCTCGGAAACATTCCCGGATTTATTCCAGCTTCCCTCCTTGCAAACAGTCCAAAGGCAACATTCGAGCATCCAAGGAAATCTTTAGTGTTGTCTCACACAGTGACCACATAAATAAAAGCGGCTCACCAGGGATGTGCAGCATCTCCTGGAGAGCACTGGGGGGGGGGGGGTTAAAAATGGATGGCAAAGGCATAAACACATTCAGGGGACAAAACTAACCAAAACTAAGCTCACGGCAATGATATTCTTAAAAAAAAAAAATTGACAAAACATCCCCAAGCCCCAGAGGCCACCGTGGAGTTTGTTCTTTGCACACAACATGCCACAACCAACACAGCATCGCTAACAGTGGCACTCCTGGAGAGCAGTGGAAGATGGAACAAGAGGGAAAACAAGTCTTCTAGAGGACACAAAAGTTACGTAGAGAGGTGCATAAATACATTTTAATTCCCTTAGGGCTGACAATTCCCTGAAATCACACACAGTAGCCAGTACTTTACATTTTTCTTTTGCAGAAAATCCCAGTATTCCCAAGGGAACAGAGATGCAATTACAACCCATCCCATCCCCAAAACCCCCTGCCAACAGTTCAGATTAGTCTTCACCAGCTGATTTAACTACATCTGGACTAGATCTTTCACAGGGCTTAGAACAGCATCCTGGATGCTGGAATAACATCCTGGAACAACCTGGGGAGGAGCCCCAAACCAAGCTGAGTTCTCCCAGGGGGACAGCATTTCTTAAGCCACATGGGCACAATTGCCTTCAGCCCCAATTAGCAAGGTGAATGTAATAAAGTACTTATCCATAAAGTTTTAATAAGCTTCTAATCAAAGCCTTCATGTCCATCATTATCAACCAAATACAGTGAGGGTTTTTGGTCTTTGACCATTTTTTTTATACAAAAGTAATTCTGCATTTCTACCATAGAAACAGACTGTCATTATTAATAGTGTCATAGTAACCAAAACCCAAGCAGAGGCTTATTAATACTCACATCTCCAGAGAGAACTACCAAAAAATAGAAAACTCAGAGCTTCCATGTGAGTTAACAACTAATTAACATTCCTGAAAGGAGTGTGTGCAGGGAGCACAAGGGAGAAGCTTTCCTTCCTTGACTCCAGGGTCTCACAGCTCCATCCCATTTGCTGTATTTTAGATATTTTCAAAAATAAAACCAGAACTCGCAGATTCTCAGTATTTTAGCACCAAGAGATGAGCTCCAGAAACCATCAACCATTGCTCAGCTGCCTGGGATCTTTTTTCTTTCCCTGTGTTGGCAACTGGACACAGAAAATCCAGTCCTTGAGGCCTCCCAAGGCAGAGCAAACCTCTCCCATCAATGCTTACTTCCACTAAAAGCCCTTTCCTTGCAAAGCCTCTGATTTTCCAACAGATTTGAGGCCAAGGAAAGAAAGCACAATCTTCTTTCCATACAAGAGACCCCCATCAATTATTCTGCTGACAGAGAAAGCAAGTCCTGGGGTGGAACAGTCCCAAAATAAAGGTACACAGAGAACAAGGGTCTGGTGTTCCCCTATCACAGACAGTTACAACACAGCTCAGGTCACCTCCTGCACTGAATCCAGTGCCAAAGCTGATTAATCCCAACACGGCCAGGCTGAACCCCCTGACACCAATTTTTACTATTCTTAGCTTTGCCTGAACCTGCTCACCCTGAATTCCACAACAAAGCCTGACTTTCAACATTGTTTTTTTTTTCCTATGAAATAATAAATTGAACCTGACAAATTAATTATCAAAGGACACTTCATTAGCCAGAGCACCTAACAAACAGCTCTTCTGAAGAGACTTGTGCCAAAATGCTGTTGAAAACATAAATTCTGCTTGTTTTTAACACCTTAAGGAACATCAAACACATTGCCAAAGCTGAGGCTTTTACCCCAGGTGTCAGTGGCAGAAGATGCAACAAATGATTATTGACACAAATACAAACAAGTTAAAAAAAGCCATGAAAAAACATTACCTTAATCACTGTGACCATCATGACCAAGGACATCTCCTTCCCTGCCTCCTCCAGAAGTAGACCTGGCACTTGGGGACACAGCTTAGCAGAGGACTAAGAAGGAGGAAGAATTGGTGATCTTAGTGCTCTTCCACAGCCTAAATAATTCTGTGAGAGCAAAAACCAACCCTTCCCTCCTCTCCTGTCTTAAATCTAAACCTAAGCCTGACCCCACCCTAACCCCCAGCTGGGCCCAATGATGGACCCTCCCTCTTTGGGCTTAGCCCAAAGCTCTCCAGGTGTGTCACCTCTGGCCTTGCAGATTTGCATAATTCTTATTATACCTTTGGAAACCTCAGCTGTGCTAAGAAAACCATTTAATCATCAAGCCAGGCTGGACAGGGCCATTGGAAGGGCAAGTTTGGGATACTGGGAAGGCTTTGGAGGTGCCATCTCATCTTGTGGCCATAGGACAAATAAAATGACCCTAAGATGAGCTCAGTTGGTTAAAACCTGCTGCTAATAACACCAGGGCATGGGTTCAATGCCCTGTATGGCCATTCCCTTAAGAGCTGGGCTTGGTGATCCTTGTGCATCCTTTCCAACTGGGAATATCAGCCCTTTGACAACTGCAGGCAGGGACCTTCCACGGACTGGCCAAATTCCATTTCTCCATCATAACCTTTTCAGCATGTTGTAAAATTGGGGTGCATCACAACATTTTCTACCACTGGATCGTTCTCCCCTGAAAATTTGGTTTCAGGTGGTGCAGAGACACGAGCGAGTGTTTGTTGTGTGACCTCCAGGTTCCCTGATCAATCTGCCAGCCCCCCCTCCCCGCACATCAAACTTTTAGTGGGCTCTAAAAATGAACAACTGGGTGTGTGTCTGCATTTTAACTGGTGTTTTTCCTGCCCTAGAGAACAATTATTTCAGTGTTTGTCTGCTGACAGCAAAGCATTTCTTTAAACATGAACCCTGCAGAATTAGGCTGGAACAACTCTGCTTTTGCTCAAAAAAAAATCCCACTTTTCAATGCAAGGCCCAAACGTTGGAGTTGGGCAGATATGGTGATTTTGGTATGTGGATTAATGCTTTGAAAACTTGTTTCTGATTTTATTTAGTTATTAAAATGAAAAGCTGGGTTTCCCCATGACAAGTTCTGATAGGATCGTGGCTATTGGTCATTTTAAATGAAAATGTGATATTAAATGTTGTTGTAGGATTTAGGAAGAACTTTCAAAAGAAAGAGCAGATATTATGGGGAGAAGCTTCTTGGAGCAATGGGGGTGTCCTGCTGTTCCCCTGAGTTTTGCACAAGCCACAACTCCAAATTCTCCCTGGAAACAGAGTCCACTTGGATCTTCAAAGGACAAGGGTGGCACAGAGTAGTTATTAAAACACTGCCTTGTTCTGTAATTTCTATATGCTTTTAATAATTTACTCTAAGGGATTTTTTCACTCTAACATTTCTACAGCTTCTTCAGATTCCAATGCTCTACTTGCTCTTCCACAATTTGCTTTTAAGCAAATTTCTCTATGAAACATTAATGTATGATCATGTAGCTGTTCTCTGACCAGAATGAAAGTCAAGTTTGATTTAATGTGATCTCTATCTTTATTTCTTTATTCCCCCCCCATAACCACTGTTATATTCGACCTGTTGACTGCCAGGATATTTCTAAGCTGCTGAGATCATGTGTGAACAATCCCAGGTCAATAAGACCATCAAAAACACACTCCCTGCTCCACTTTTTCAGCAATTAACGCTAATGGCAATGGTGAAAAATTCACTCTCTAACTCATTATCAGATATTCAACTACCATTTTTTTTCTGTTTATTCAATCAAGTATAATCTGGAGAGGGGTTTGTTTGTTTGTTTGTTTGAATTGGTTTTAACTTGCCAATTTTACATGCTGAGTAATAATTTAACCACTTCACTTTTCATTTTCTTGGTGATACCGTCCTGTCCACCTGAACTGCTGAAATTTTAACGAATAAATAACTTGCAGTCAGTCTTATAAGGAACTTTATTTTCCCTAATCCCCTCTAATGTCTCCTGGGCTATTAATTCCCCTGCTCTACACAAGTGCCTTTGAGCTGATGCTTATCTGCTAATAAAGCCACACCAATTAGGAACACCAACCCTGTGCAAGGAGATGGCTGCTGATCACATGGGACCTGTTTGACAAGCACCACCCAAGGGCAGCTCAGCTTAATTTGGGACAGCAAAATTTTCTTTGCTTAGTGCTTTAATGAATATCTTTATTTGGGTAAGGTGAATCATGTCCAGGGCATGGTCTGTGTGCTGCAAAGGACTTGGGAGCCACCAAAGCTGAGCCACCTGGAGGGTGTCCCTGCCCATGGCAGGGGGTTGGAGCAACAGGAGCTTCAAGCTCCTTCCAGCCCAAACAATTCCATGGTTCCAAATTGTAACACCAGGCAGTCCCAAAAATGCTTAGTCTTTGAGTGAGTCCACCAGGAACATAAATGGAGAAGTTCTCTTTGCTAGAAGCAAGGTTGGAATCTATAAAAGGAGATTTTAGCCACTGATTTTAAAACCAGTAGTTTGCTCGCTTTTCAAACAGAAGGAAAGCTGACCAAGCCATGGGGAAGGGCAGGCTGCTAATTTCGGGTCCAAAAGCGGGGGTTATCTAAATATTTAATTATATAATGGATCCCATTGAAGAAATCTACCTTGGTAAGACTGAAATAACCTTACAGTGGTCAGAAAGGAATGTCAACGTGCACTTAAATCACTTCTCTTTTCCTAAACTGCTTTGCTTTTCTTCTCAAACAGAGAGAGTGGATCTGGGGAAGAAGGAAGAATCAAGCCAACGAAATTCCTCCCTTCTGAGAAAGTGTCTTTCAAAGTATCCCCCTTGCTTTTCTTCTAATTAGACCATAATTAGAATAGTCACTGTCATCAGGATTTAGTTTTATTTCACCTACAATTTTGTGTGACAATTTTATTTTCAGTAGATGCTGCTGGGGAAGATGGAGAGGTGGAGAATTTGTCACAGGACACTATTTCCAGCTGTGGGGGACAAAAAGAGGAGGTGATGTCCCTCCAGAGCCCAGGATGGAAGAGAAATGAGGCTGAGTGGTGTCTTCTCCTGTGCCTTGGTGGACACCGGGGGCTTTAATCTTGGGAAATGTTCAAAAATTGTGTGACCAAGGCCCTGAGCAGCCTGGTCCAACCTTGAAGTTAAGTCCAACTTTGAAGTTAAATCTAACTTTGATGCCAGTCCTGTCTTGAGCAGAAGGTCTGGCCAGATGTTCTCCAGAGGCCCCTTCAGCTGAAGTTATTCCAAGAACCAAGGAGTAGTTACAGTGTCACGGCATTAAGGCTTAAGCTGTTAATGGCTTTTGTTGATTTTGTTGTGCTGAATAAGTATTACCATGACTAATTTAATGAGGTTGTTTAGCAGAATAAAGTAAAATCCATAGTTCAAGCCTTGTTCTCCCCAAGTTTCTGTTTTGACGTAGCCCCAGCACTTCGAGGAGAGGCACCATTAGCAAGTCAAAGATTACCACAGTCATTATAACCTTTACACAAAAGGAGTATATCAAAATGTAAACTGTGCCTGTGCCAAGGAAATGTTAATGAGTGGTATCTGGAAAGGTTAAATATAAATACATATAATTACAGCTTGCTGCTGACAAGAAATTATTAGTTTCTTTCTTCCTCAGGAGGCATTGCTCCAAAATACTAAACTGAAATAAAAGTATATCTCCCATCCTGCAATCACAATAGGACGTGGAGAGCTGCAATTATATCTATCAGTCAGAAATAAGTGGGGTATGTATCACTCCTAATGTCCTCAGTTCTACAGTCCCCTCTTCTGGATAAATGTATGGAGATCAGTCAGAAATGTGCTGTGGAAACTGGAATTTCACAATTGCATCGAGAATCGCTTCGTTTAGATTTAAGAAATATAAGCGGAAGGGAAAAAAACCCTACAAATCCAGCACAAAGAATAAATCTGTTTTCATTCACAGGCCGGCCTGAAAAATGTGTTTGTGAAAGAAATTATTTAAATGCTCTATATTTCCTTGGATTGGAGGGGGGAAATTCATTCCTTCCCCTGAAGGGACAAAACTAATATGCTCCTAAGTGCAGTAAAAACAGAGCCATTCCGAGCTGACATTTGCAATTAAAAAGAGCAAATATTTAATGGAAGCTTGTGAATACTTTGCAAAGGCAAAATTGCTTTTAGCCCTTAGAAAATTTCCCTTTTATTAGAATTGGCTTAAACTACCAGTTCACACTGCTTGTCGTGCTTGGGAAGTGAACCCTGGGAAAGAGGGATGGGCTGGCCCAGGGAGTGTGGGAAGGGGCTGGAGCGTGGTGGGAAGGAACAGCGTGCCCAGAGAAGCTGGGGATGGTCCATCCCTGGGAGTGTCCAAGGCCACGTTGGACAGGGCTTGGAGCACCCTGGGCTGGTGGAAAGTGTCCCTGCCCATGGCACGGGGTGGCACTGGGTGGGTTTTAAGGTTCTCCCAACCCAAAAAGTTCAGATTATGTTTTTTTCCTGGGTAAAACATATATTTAATGAATTTTTGCATTTCTCCAGCTCCTATATGTGCTTGCTCACAACAACCCCCTCAGCGTTAACTGGGCACACAAGACTATGAGGAAAACCAGGCATGAAAGGGGCCAAAATGCAGCCACTACAAAACTATTGGAAATGAGGAAATCTGAACGAGGGATGAAAAAAACTGAATGTATTCACAACCTCTGTCCACCAGAATACAAACTGGTTGATCAGAAACGGGAAAACATTTGTAGGGCAGTGCTGGATTTATGGTTCCTT
>JAWWMP010000011.1:2168525-2188316 GCA_035047865.1 Dendrocincla tyrannina | reverse complement strand
CAGCCCCAGCTTCTCTGGGCACCCTGTGCCAGGGCCTGCCCACCCTCCCAGCCACCAATTCCTTCCCAATATCCCAGTTAACTCTGCTGTTTTAAGCCACCAACCTTTGTCCTGTCACTCCAGGCCCTTGTAAAAAGTGCAGGGGCCAAAATGTAACGAGATGTTTCTACTCCCAGTGAGGCACCTTCAGAGTTAGAGTGTCAGCCCCATTTCTGCATTTCCTCAGCTGTATCCTTCGTTTTCCTCCATGAAGAAACGAGATCAGTAGGGAAATCCTGGCTCGAAAGCAAAGTCTGTGTGTTCCACCAGCAGAGAACAACATCAAATTAAATTATATGTATTTTTCCTCGAATAACTGAAGCTCAACAACATGAACTTGAAATAACAACCAAGATGAAGCTTTGCAATATGTTAAATAATAGCTTTCATATTAAACTAGCATTTTTTTATTAACAGATCATAGCACTATGAAATTTCAGATTTTGTTTCAGGAAATGATTACATCTTAACAGAGAAGTAGGGAAAAAATTAAACCCTGTGCATGAATTACTCTGTCCTAGTTTAATTTGTCTAAGTCAACAGGCTTTCCTGTACTTCACTTTTTTTTATTTAAACAGAAAAAAAAGCAAATAAAAAAACCTATCTAAAATGAGCAGAAATGTTATTTTGTGTCTAATAAAAAGTGTGGGATTATGAGGGAAATGCACTTCTGCAATGTAATTAAAGGTTACACCACTCCTCACTGGAATTCAGGTGCCCATTTAAAATAGAATAGTAATGTCTGGATTACAGGGAGTTATTCCATCTGTAAGAACAAATGCTAATTAAGGAGGCATTAACAAGACAGCTACAGAATTCTTATTATCATGAGTTGCTTGGCCGACTCTCCACTCTGGAATTCTGGAAGGGGTTGTAGTAAGAATGGAATGACCAAGTGGGGACATGAAGAACAAACATCCCCCCAAACAACCCTTACAATGAGGGGTTGGAGAAGCTCAGGAGGAAATATCCAGTTACGACGTTCTACCCGTGGCAGCTGGTCCTGCCCTGCCATGGTTCCCCGTGGGTCCTGCTTGTCCTCAGATCTGTCACATCCTCCCATACCTTCTCCTGCCCCTTCAGCAGTGCTTTGACAGCACATCAGTGTGGGATCCTCTCAGATCTGCATCAAAGCAGCAGTGGGGACAGGAGGCACCGCTGCGAAGGAGCACCGCGTGTTCCACCTGAAACCAGCACTGGAGAGGGAAGCTGGACAGTAACACACCGTGGCACATCCCAGATCCCACAGCCGGATCTGTCTGATCCAAACAATGAGCTGGAACCACGCGATGTGAATCTACTCTTGGAGTTTAGCAAAGGCAGTTTGGGGCAATCAGCAGAAAAGGTCATCTCCGTTCTTCCCCTCCTCCAGCTCGATAACCAAGCTGCAGTTTGGAAGACAATGTTGGCTCCTGATGATTAAAAGTTGTCTTCAAGTTGAGACCAACAGAGCACAGGCCTCCTGTCCTTCTTTCAGGAATGTGTCTCCAGTGGTGTGTCCGACTGCAGCTGAAGGAAAGATTCTTAAAAGCAGCATTTTACTGCAATTTAGCTATTTGTACCATGAAGAAGTGCATGTTTTCTTATTAGCACTAAGCTGTGCTTGTCAAAATTGCCTTCTCACTTATCAGGTAAAATGACCTCCTTGTGTATGTGTCATGAAACCAGATTTCAAAAACCACAAACTGGAAGAAGAGTGAAAAAAAAAAAAAACAAACAATAAAGAATGTTTTGCTATAAACACTCTTATTTTGACATGGCAATGGAATATTTGCTCAGCCAAACCCACACAGACAGGATCTGTTTTAGCTTGGAGCACACCTCCGAAATTAATCACATTCCTTTTAATCTGTCAGCTTGGATTTTTGTTAATGGAGTCGGTAAACATGTTTGGCTAAATGGTTGAGCAGAGGAAACTAAATGTTCTCCAGACACACGAGGTTTGCTGGTGTCACTCTGAAGTGTGTAACATCTGTGTGAAGGTGGGTCTGTCGCTGGCCCAGCTCCTCTTGGTGGGTTTGGAACTGAGCCCAACAGGTGCTGCAAAGAGAGTTTCCAGCTCTTCTATAAAAATTAAAAGGGGAAGAAGAGGGCCCAACAACTCCTGTTCGTACTTCTCCTGACATGGTCCAGGGCAGAAGTGGAGTCCTCTGTTATACCCAGAACATCTTGTAGCAAGGAAACAGCTGAATTTTGGCTCTCTCAACAGGGACACCTGCTCACAGCTCTCCAGGGATTCCATTTAATCCCTTAAGACAACAATCACAGCTAGAAAGAATCACTCACACCGCTTTGGGTCCTTTGCATGACCAAGTCCTCCAGAGAGGTGCAGCAATTCAGGAGGAGGTGGGGAGGAGAGGGAGGGTTGTGGGTTTCACAGCGATCCCTAAGGCTATCGACATGCTCTGTGAGATCACCGCGGATGAA
Source organism: Dendrocincla tyrannina (assembly GCA_035047865.1). Classification (NCBI taxonomy): domain Eukaryota; kingdom Metazoa; phylum Chordata; class Aves; order Passeriformes; family Dendrocolaptidae; genus Dendrocincla; species Dendrocincla tyrannina. The sequence continues at coordinate 2,185,850 of JAWWMP010000011.1, read as the reverse complement.
ATCCATATTTCCCTACTGAGTTAAACAGGACCTGACAATGCCAATGAACTTTCAGGGAAATGACAGACAAATTACAGCGTGCGTGTGCTAAGCCATGTTGAAACCTTCCTCTCGGAGAGCCATCCTGTCAGGAGCTGTAAATACTGTGCAATAACACCAAAGGATTTCCTTCCTGCCTCCCGTGCAATGCACTTTCTGCACACAGACTGGCTGGAGACCGGGTGGATTAGTCAGTGATTTGCCAATTAAAGGTATTCTGACCAAGAAAAAGGTGAGGAATACTGAGGTGTTTCTGGCCACAGTCAGGGAAGGCTTGTTGTTTGTCTCTGAGATCTCCACTGAGGGACTGTCCCTCCCCACACTGTCCCAGACTGTCTCTTCATTATGTTCTGGTTTTGAGGATTTGCTCTGGGGGGGTTATTTATTCATTTCTTGCTTCTAGTGCTTGTTCCCTGGAAGCCATGTGAAAATGAAGGCAGCCTGCAATCAGCAGTTACACACATCTTCATCAGGTGGAATTTCTCCATGGAAAGGGCTGTCAAGCTTTGGAAAAGGCTGCTCAGGGAGGGTTGGAGTGCCCAGCCCTGGAGGTGCCCAAGGCAGGACTGGCCGTGGCACTCAGCGCTCTGGGCTGGGGGACAAGGTGGGCATCGGGCACAGGGTGGGCTGGATGACCTTGGAAGTCTTTTCCAATCCAAAGGATTCTATGATTCCATATGAAAGACACATGGATAAAATGATGACTACAACAGGATTTGGTATTTACCCTCCTAATGTGAAGCTGCACCACGGAGGGCTGGGTCACATCACCTCCTTCCACACCTTTCACTGCAAGCAATTCCTGCAGGGAGAGAAATGAGGAGAGGCATTGGAAACTGAGCCCCCAAAAGGCTTCTGAAGTTCTGTATCATCCATTCTCCTGCCAATATCCATCCCCTGCTCCCTGCCCAATCCCTGTCCCCTTTTGCCACCCTAATTTCAATACCTCCTGCTGGAACACCATGATCTGGAGTGGGAATTACATAAAGGCTGCAACCCGCAGCTCTGTGCCACATCCACTGACCTCCCCTCAGCTAATGCTGCAAAATGAACATTAACAATACCTGCCCTTTTATTGGGTTATTTATTCCTGCTTAAAACCAGCTCCACACACAACATCTGATCCTGCAACCCTTTCTCATGCCTCATAATGTTTTATTCACGTGCCGAGCTCCCGTCGGAGCCAACAAGAGCATTCAAAGACCGAGTGCTGCTCCGGGTGAACAAAGAGTGGCGAATTGGGCTCAGAGAACTCAGACACAGCAATGCCAACATTTGGTGAGGGCACTTCCAAAACGGCTCTTCATTTTTGGAAAAGCTTCCCAGGTTCATTGTTTCTCCATGAAAGTGAGAAACCCTGCTGGAAAAAAATCACAAGCTCCTAAAGCGAGCAAGTGAAAGATGATGATTTGCTGCAAAAAAAAGAGATTTATTTTCAGACCAATTTTTTTTTTTTGCTGTTGTTTCTGCACTTTTGGTAGCGAGAAACCTTTATTTAGTCACCAACCCATTTATCAGGATGTTTCTAAAAAGCTCTGGTTTGGCTTTCCCTCTTGTCTTTCTCCTCCTTTCACCATATGCTGTTCTGACATGCCAATACATCAAGGAGGAAGGTTGTCAGAGCCTCCCTCTGGAGTTTTTACTAAATACTACTGAAAACAACTGTACAGCTCTATCGATCTCCCAAAAAATAATTAAAAAAAGACTTGCAACCAAGCCAAGATTCCAGTGAAGTCCTTGAAAGCGTTTCTCTTTAATATTACAGAGATCTGGGTTATTAACAGCACTAATATCCATGTGAGGTCAGTTCAAAGGTTGTCCTGACAGAGGAGAAGCAAAACATCTGCAGGAAACACGTTTCTCTAACATTGTGCTTGACATGGGAATTAATGGGTGCAATTCCATGGCCTGTGTTATGCAGGAGATCAGACAAGATGATCATAGTGGTGCCATCTGGCCTTAAAAATCTATGAATCTACATTTAAATTCTCACTTGAACTTAGGTAACCTCTCTCTAAGCCCATCTGCATGTTGAATATCGCCATTAAAAGGCAGTCGACAGCAAGCCAAGCACAGACTTGACTAACCTCAAGCAGCTGTATTTTATGTAGCCACTGGCATTGTATTTGGCAGTCAAACCCCAAGCAAACCTCATCCAAGCCCAGGCATTTCTACCTAGAAATGCAAACAACAGAACAATAACAAAGTCCCTGCAACCACCAGACCATTTCCTGGACAACCATGTTGAGGAACTGCTGGCACCAAGTTCTAAAGAACAACCTGGGCAACCAAGAGGTTGATGTTTGTGTGCAACAAACCCTGGGAATCAATTGGGTTAAGATGGGAGGTGGAGACTTGCACAGAAAGTGGTCCCTGTGGCCACTGACAGCTCAGGAAGGGAATTCCTGCAGGTTTGGGGTGAGGCAGGTATAGAGGAACCCACAAGGGTACAAATCTTGTGCTTCTACGTGGAGAGATTTCTTTTTTTTCCCCCTCTAATAATTGCTCACCCAAAGCCTGGCTTAAAATCAGGGTTAAAAAAGCCAACAGAATAGGGTTTTTAAAGAATTGCAGTGGCACAGCAAGATGGAAACCCTTCTCCAAGGCTTGGCACCTCCCTGCTGAAGGCTCCAGTGTCCTGTGACCACACATGCCTCTCAGACTTCCAAAAATGCCCTCTAAGTCATCGAGTCCATCCATTCCCCAGCACTGCCAAGGCCACCACTAACCCCTTGCCCCAACTCCCACATCTACATGGCTTTAAATCCCTCCAGGATTAAAATGTTCTGTACCAATGCCTGACAATCTTTACGTGGAAGAAATTTTTCCTAATATCCTACAGTTTCTCCTGATATTTTTGTCCTGACTTACCTAAGTCTGAGGGACAGGGACTTGCCTGCAGCTCCAGACATACCTGGGTGAGATCCTTAAATCCTTCTCTGCACAATGTCCTTTCTCTTGGCTTGGAAGGGTTTCATGAGATGTCCTTGCTAGAAATCCAGAACCACCCTGCAAAATTCGGGAAATAGATATCCTTAATGGTTATACAGGAACAGCAGGAGCCTGATCCCATATTTCTTGGAGCAGTGTTGCTGTTTGCTTTGCATTTAGAAGCAGACAAGAGCAAAGGAGGAGAAGGAGAAATAGAGTATCAGCAGAAACTTTTTTCCTAAGGGTTGGATTTGTTGGGAGGGGTGGGGGGAGAGGTTATTTTTTAGTTTATTTGGTTTTGGTTTATATAAATATATATTTGGGATCTAAGGCTCTTCACTCAGTTGGATCTCAGTTCCCATGAAAACATGATGTGTAGGATCAAATGTGGGCTATTTCTAGTGAGTTACTTGGGGAAATATATTCATGAAGAGACTGCATCCTGCTGATGGAAAACAAATACAAATAAAGAGACAAGGCAGGAAAGAGATCTGAGGAGAAGGAAGTAATGAAAGGAACATGTTGGGCACTGTTATCATTACACTGTGTCCATACCCTTCTCCCTTACTCTCAGCACTGTATGTTTTAATTATCCCCTGAAGAAACAGTTCTGTAGATACATCCACAGGGAGCAAAGGCTCTGGCACTGACAACCAAATTAATTTCTCTGTTGGAAGCATGAATGTGACTTAAACCCCCAGAACAATGTATTTTTAGGAATGTGGACCATCTTTCTTCATAGAAACTCCCGCCCTTTGTACTACACTGGTAGCACAACACCTATTTAGAGAGGCACCAGTAATGAGGAGTTAGTAGGTCTGACTGCAGTGCTGCCTCAGGTTTTGTCAAATCAGTATAAATCAGGTTAAAAGGATGCTTTGGAGGTGGCATAACCCAGCATTAAAAAGGAAGACATTTCTGATTTAGGGCTGCTTGTTCAAATCATTAACCCCATTGTGCAAGGGGATAACGAGGCAAGATTTGCAGCAGGAAGGTCCACTGAGGGCTATTAGATACAGGGATGGAGCTGCCACTTGCTGGCCAGTAAGCCCTTAAAGAGCAGATTAGTGGAAGCTGGGAGAGGATATCCAGAGGAATTATGGCTCAGTGTTTGGCCAGCTCTTACACCGTGGCCCTGCACAGCTGCTCTTGGCCACTGCCCATGGTTTGGGGCTGCTCCCCCACTCTGCAGTGAGTGCTGCAACTGGGCACGAGGGGGCTCGCTGCTGCTTTAGCTCATCTGGAGCAAAAAGCTTGGAAAACCCTGGGAAAAACATGTGCCATCCTCCCAGTTTTAAAAAGAAACACATGTTCAACAGCAAACAGCCTCTGCCAACTCCCCCCTCCCACAGCTGAATGCAGGAGACCAGCAGGGAGGAAGAGGAGCTGTCCCATAGCAAGGATGCTCTTCTTAAAACACAGCAAACAAGGCAAACTTTCTCTTCTTCAGAAAAACCCCCACCCAACTATAAAATACTTGTTTTCTATAAAAAGAACTTTAATTCCCATGCAATTGTCAGTCCTCTTGGCAAGAGTGCCCATCCCAGACTGTGCAGCTGCTGAGCACCCCACAGATGGTGCTGTGTTCTCTACATCCCCTTCCTATGATGTCAGAAACTCCCAAACTCCTTAATGTCTAAATATTTACTGGCAGGCAGCACTAGGAAGAGAAGGAAAGGGTCCTTAGTGGAACCAGATACTTCATCAGAGAGGAGCTGAAACATCCTTCTTTCCAAAGCATGCCTACATTTAACTCTCTTATAATATTATTTCCCATATAAGATCTTTTCCCAAAAATATTAGTGAGAAAACTTGGCGAGGGAAGCCTGAGTGCCCTGGCGTCTGTACCTGTGTTCTCCTTAGTTCTAGATATTTCTTAATTATGAGACCTTTCTACTTTGTACTGGATGTATGTGAGTAGTTAAGCCTTTCAAAGGCATTTTAGGTGGTATCACATGGATTCCCAAGAGACCCTACATTTGTAGCACACATTTTTCAAAAGCTATTTTGTGCACATTGCCTTCTGTTTATTCTACTTTAAGTTGTCCTAAGAAAAATATACATAATCCCTCACAAAAATGAGGGGAAAACTAATCCTTTATGCACTCAGCCTTTGCTGAATTGTCCAGTGCAATTTGTGAAGGCAAAGAATAAAGTTTAGCTCTGCCTGCCACATCTCAAACCGCTCTTCTGTTTAAAACAATATCAGAGACTTCAGGGCACTCAGGAAAATCACAATTTATGACAAAAGTTTCAGTTTAGTTGGCACAAACCTATTAACTGTGCTGAAAAGAATGACAGTAATTGCAGCTGGCTAAGGGTTGATAAGAAAACTCAGTCTCCTAATTTGAAAGAAAATTTACAGACTGGCAAAGCCATGTCAAACAAGAGAAGCACAGATAGCTGCACTTGGTGGTGTTTAATTTGAGGAAAAAAAAAAAGAAAGAAGGAATTCATAATATTTGTACTATAAAAAGAGATGCTTTCCAAGTGATAACTTTATCGCCCTTTGCATCTTATTCCATCAGTGTCTAATCACAGCAAAACAACCTTTGCCATGGACAAAAAGTGACCCTCCTTGCTCAGTTATAAAAGAAACATAAATAGAGGACATCAGATGTGACCTTGTGGTACTGGCACAGAGTTTGTGCTGCAGGCACTGATGTCGTGGTTCCTACAACAATTGAGGTCTGTAATTGAAGACAGTGAAGAATTTAACAAGCCAAATGGAAAAGAAAAGTCTCCTGCTTGGCCTCAGAGTGTTCAGCCAGCAGAAGGCACCAAGTTCCCCGTCCCACCCACACCGAGGCTGGCACAGCATCACCGTCCAAATTAGCCCAAACCCAAGGGAATCTTAAATCTACTAAAGTTGTGACTTCCTTTAGGCAAGGCTTTGTGTCACCCTGGAGTGGAATGTTCTTCCTTGGCATCACCATGTCACACCATGTCTCCCATCATCACCGCCCCGTCCCTTTTTCCCACCAAGGCAGCCCAAGGTGCCTTCAGCATCTTCTGCTCCAGCACAGAAACTCCAGGTGGGCAGGGAAGGCTCCCTGTGGTCTGGGGCTGGGAATTCCCCTGGAGAGGGATTCGTAGGATGGAATTAAAGCATCTATCGCCCCTCTGCAATGGGATTCTCATTGTTCTTTCATCTGAGGTTCAAAGCAGCTCAGTGGAGTGACCTTTCCTCGAGTATTTTTCTTGGATTCCTTCTGCTCTGAGTTTTCTCCAGAGGAGGAACTAAAAGGGAAAGGAAGGTGTTTTCCTTCCCTTTCTGGGAACATCACAAGGTGTATCTGTTTTCTCACGGTTTGGGGAGCTCTGACATTTTTGCATTCTCTGAGATAAAAATAATAATACCAAAGATACGAAGCCTTGTGCTTCAGGTCACAGGTCAGCTGCAGACTGATGGAATAAGGGGAAAAACATTTCCTGGTGAGGGAATCGTTCCCCAGTTGTGTGTGATGAGTTTCTTGCACCTTGCTAAGGAATGACTGCCAGAAAGAGAGGTAAAAATAGGGGCACTCCCAGCCTGCTCCACGTGGAAATTCCTCTGGTTCAAAGGCAGGGTGGCACTTATGTATTTATTTTATAGATTTATATATGTATTTCTTTCTCTAGTGGAAGGTGTCCCTGCCCGCGGTAGGAGGTTGGAATTCTTTAAGGTCCCTTCCAACCCAAATCAGTCTGGCATTCTGTGATTTGGATGTCTGATGTTCATTGGTAATTTTATATGTAAATTTAGGTATTAAATGAGAGAGGACTTCTGTTGGTGAGTTTATTTTTAAACCCTTATGGACAGGGCCAAGTGGTTGTGTCACAAAAGGGCACATTGAACCCTAACTCACACTTACATGCAATTAATGTTGTTGGCTTATATTTGCATGAATAAAAAACTCTGCTGCTCTTCCTTGCTCAGGCAATCGAGTGGGGAGATGCTGCTCACATTGAATTCATCCCCTTTTCATTCCTTGTCCCACAACTCTGATTTTCATTTCCCCCCTTCTCACACTGTTCATGTTTGCAGCTCTTCAGAAGTGCTTTTTCCCTGAGCACTGTTCAGATCCTGCAGCATCTCCCACCTGCAGAGCATTTGAATTGCCAGGTTTATTCAGGGCTGTGATTTTCAGTAAGATCTTATTCTTCCAAGTATCAACTTGCAGGGTTAATTAAGACTTTGAATATAAAAAGCCATCTTACTAATTCAACCCTTCATGCACTACTACAACACATAAATGAATAAAAAATACAACATATAGACTTTCAGTGGCACATATATCTCTAGAAAAAGTACCTCAAAGATACAGATGCAAACACCTTAAAAATTCAGTATAAGGAGCAGAAAAATAGAGGAAGGACGTTTCTAATGTATTTTTAAAATCCTAAGTGACATTCACAGCACATCAGCAGCACAGGAATGGGAAAGAATTATACCAAAACAGAGTAATCACTGCCATTTGATAAGAATTTCTGTAGGGCCAGATCAGATGTATCAGTGTGGCTGAGGAGGTGCTTCTAGAGTGCAGTGCCCAGGGGACTGTAACTGAGGTTACACAGGAGTTCTGCAGGAACAAGGACAAGGCAGGGTGTCCATACTAATTGCTGTGGCAGGAGCCCAGTGTCACGGGGGACAAAACTGCACGGCTAAAATCCAAGAGGCAAAGTGACCAAAACGAAAAGGAATCAAAGCTCAGACCCAAGCAAGGCTACAGTGGCTTTGTGAAGAGTTATCTCAGCAAACAAACCCCGGCCAGCACCCCAGAAACCACGTCCCTCCTCTCAAGGTTGCCTGGGAATGCTGCTAGACGTTGCAGAACATCCTTCCTAGGTGCTGTCAGGCAGCGCTTGATAAAGTGTTCACAGCCCAGTGCTCCAAGACTTTCCAGCAAATGTGAACGGATTGGTGCTCCCTCCTCTCGGTCACAGGTCACCTGGCGTGTCCTCACATGGGCTGGGGCTGTTTGGACACGATCCCCACACTTTACTGCACCCATAAATCTGGGTGGGCAGCGCTGGCAGCTCCGTTCTGCCCCGTCACCCGGATTGATGCCTGGCAAGCCACGGGCTCAGGGCAGCCAAGCACCACCAGCCCTCACCCAGAACAGAAACTATTTGATGTGCAAACCTTTCCTGAGGGCTGAGACACTCGGCACACTGGGAATCACACTGGATATCCTGGATATCACATCTGAGCTGGGGTGAGACCCAGCTAGGTGGGAGCTCCAGTGTTTGTCCCGTATACCCTGGGTACATCCCAAAAGAAACCCTCCAGAAGAGCAACAGTGCTGCCACTCCCAAGGATTTAACTTTGGCTCATCACCAGAATCTTCACAAAGGAGGGCTGCAGTTTGCAGGTTTGCAAAAAACAAAGCCAAATCCACATCCACACCTCAGGGTCTGGAGCAAAACCCACCCCCAGAGCCCAGCTGAGAGCATAGGGGCAGCCCAGGGGATGGGATAGTTCCCTTCAGGGGGAATTCATCTGGGATTTGCTCCACTCTGGCTGCCCCAGAGCTGTCTGGGGCTTGTTGGTGTGAAGGGAGAGGTTGTCAGTGCTGAGGCTGCAGCTGCCACACCACAGTTCACCTGCTCTGTCCCCGCTGGAAAGTTCTCAGCCAGGAACCTCCTCTCCTCACTTGCTTCCCTCACCTCCCACACAGTGAATGGACCAGCTTTGGATTATAGAATCATGGAATCATTTAGGTTGGACAAGACCCCTAAGACCCTCGAGTGAGGCCTCACCAGTGCCAGGTACAGGGGGACAGTCACCTCTTGGTGTGTGACAGCCACTGGCATTCATTGTCTTTTGTGCAATCAGCAGCAGTGGCACATTTCAGCTCCAAACCCAATCCATCTTCCCAGCGTGGTGAGAAAAGGAGTTAAAGAGTTCAGGCACAATGCAGAAGAGGGGTTTGGGGAGGGACAGACAGGGCAAACACAGGGAAAGGGGTAAATCAAAGCCCTTCTAAACAAGCAATACACAGAAGAAGTAAAAATCTCTGAACATAACAATCTTCCAACCCATCCTCATGGATTTCCAGAGGAGCTGTGGCTGCCACACCCCTGGAAGTGTCCAAGGCCAGGCTGGATGAGGCTTGGAGCACCCTGGGCTGGTGGGAGGTGTCGCTGCCCATGGCAGGGGGTGGGATGAGATGAGCTTTAAGGTCCCTCCCGACCCAAACCAGGCTGTGATTCTGTGCTTCTAATGCAGGGCCCCACAGCCCAGGACAACTGCAGCTCATACCAAACCTTCTGGAAATTTCTAGGTGTTGCATCTTACTGCCATGAATATGAAAAACAGCCTGTGCTTATCCTTGACCAGACACAACACTGAATTTTAATGGCTCAATAAGAATTTGATAGCTTGCAGAGAGGAGAGCTTTTGTAATAAGGTTTGATAAAACATCACCCTTGGGAGAGCTTGTACATAAACACCTCTAAAGAGTTATGCAACCCCAGTATGCAGCTCTCATGGCAACAAATCTATCCGGCACCAGGAGCACAACCCAGCACTTCCAAAAGGTGCTAGCTCTGCATGGCAATGAGCTCTTCCTCAGAGTACTACTCGTTTTCAACAAGGAACGCCAATGCAAGCAGTGAAAGGGTCCTCCCCCTCCAAAATCTTGACTGGAATTATTGTTTCCAGGAAGAGAACTAAACCCAAGACTTTTGGCAGCACCAGCAAACACGCTGTTTGCACAATAATCCCCTCCCTCAAATGCCAGCTCGGTGTCATTCCCTATCTTTCAGATGCCAGCTGACAGCCAGGGTTTCTAAGGAAACACTCGTTTTGGGGGAGCTGGAGGGAGGGGAAGGAAAGGACAGCACCTAAAAATAAGTGTCACACGCCTCTTCCAGGCATTGAAACCCCTGATAAAAACATTGCCAGCATCGTGGAGGGGGGACGTTTCTGAGACACCCACAAGGCTCCACCCAAGCGGAATCATCTTGCACTGAACAATATTTTGCTAAGAGGGAGTTCTATTTCTGAAGTCCCATTCTTTTAAAGGGCGTTTGGGAACATATGCTGACTGGCCTATTTCTTAAATTACTCAGAATAAATGGCAGTATTATCATTTTGTACCACTGCAGCCCCAAATAAGACTAGAAGTCTTATGTGGAGCATGAACAGGAATTTTGCTGCTTTGGAGTATTGATGGTTTTCATGCTGGAAATGTAAGATTATTTATTCTTAATTAAACCAAAATGAGTGTGGGAGTTAAAAATAATACCCCTCTCCTTGAGCATGGACAGGCCATGCTGAAATCAGACATCCAAACCACCCCAGACTGCCCTAAATAAGCCCAAAGGAACGACATCACAACACAGCAAGCTAAGCACTTTTTAGGTCAAGCTGTGGTTGAGTTACGAGGAAGGAAAAACATATCTAGAATATTTTTGGAACGCTCAAACCCCCTAATTTGTCAAAATGCCATTGTTTATCCAATTAACCCAGAAACACATCTCCCCTTGGAGGGCTACACATCAGGGAGATTTCCTCATCTCCCATAGAATCAGGGCTGTGCTCCAGAAAGGGACTCACGCCTGGTCTGTAACAGCATGGAGGACACATTTATTATAAAATAACTGTGACACAAAGCTCACTAGAAGCACTTAAGTCTTTTAGCATCTCTCCCAATAACGTGGGCAAGCACAACCAGTGCCCAGCTAAGCTGATGATTTCCCTGAATGTGACTACTGGGCTCTAGGCTAGGTACAAATAGTCAGAGCTTTACTCCCAGCCAGTCACTAATACACTCCATGTACACATCAGGAGGAAAAGGTTTGTGGAACTCAAGTCAGACTGTTTCAGTGTGGGGTTAGGAATGGTGGCCGCACAGTTTTTTTGGGTATAACTTTGATGTTCTGTGCTGGTAGTGTTTAGACTGAGACCCAGAGAACCTTGATTTCTCTGTATGTACAGACCCCTCCCCACCACAATTTACCCTGAAACTCCCTCTGCTTCAGGGCTGAATTCTTATCCTGTGTAATTCAGGTTTGCCAGGGAAGCTGGGGCTGCCCCTGGATCCCTGGGAGTGTCCAAGGCCAGGTTGGACGCGGCTTGGAGCAACCTGGGCTAGCGGGAGGTGTCCCTGCCCATGGCAGGGGGTGGCACTGGATGGGCTTTAGGGTCCCTTCCACCCCAAACCATTCTGTGATATCAGAAACAGTCAGCTTATACATCATAGATGTAAAAATATATATACACACATATATAAAGCTAATTAATTGTTTCTATGCATCATTATTTAAAGGAGCCTTTGGTCTCTATCTATCACCAAATCTTCTTCTCAAAGGAGAACAGGGATATATCCCCAGAAGAGAGCAAAGCTGGGCTGCTTGTTGGGATGAAGGTGCTCCCTCCGCTCTCCCACAGCATCTCCCAAACCCTGCCCACTTCAGAAATCAACCTCCTTCCTTCCTCCCTTCCTTCTGCTGCTGGGGCCAGGAAGAACAGCCAAGCTTCAATCCCCAAGGCTCATTAGCAACGCTGAAGGATGGTTGACACGAAGGATGGTTGACACGTGTCCTTGCTTGCCAAAAGGCAGGAGCCTCCCAGCCCTTTGCTTTGGCAGCCCAGCAGCTCCTCTCACAGCTCCCAGGCTGGAGCACTGGGAGTGCCCAGGGCTTCCCACACTGCTTTAATCAGGCCTTGAGTCAGCCTCTTTGGCTGCACTGGGAGAGCGTTCCAGTGCATGGAAATTGGGTTGTAAGTGTTCCCATGGATCATAAGCCAGAAAAGAATTCATCTGCTGACTGAGGCAGGTTCAAGCTTTACAAACTCAAACAGACCTTACTGCCACGCTGCAGGAGCCTCCTCCCTCCTCCCATCTGGAGCTGCACCAGCTGGAGCCCAGGATTTGGGTTTCAATCAGCAGCTCACACACAGCTGAAGGGGAAAGCAGAGGAGGAAAAAAAGGCACCCTCACTTTTCTCTTTTTTTTTTCCTCTCTCTCTGGTTACAGTCAAAACCACACCAATTGATTTGTGCCATTCCTGAGGCTGCTCGGTTTTGAGTTGTATTCATGATGATAAAGCAACAGGAAAGAAATCTTCGTGCCTGATTTAGCAAGTGGGAAGAACAAACTCGGCCTGACCGACCACACCAACCTTCCAAAAGTTCCATGGACTGGCCATTCCCCCCTCCCAGGCTGAGGCTGCAGAGAGGGAGAACAGCAATGGGCAGTTAATCCAAATCCAGAATGCTCCAAGGGTGGAGGAGATGGAATAGTTTGCCATCTGATAAATGATTATGGGGGATTAAACTCTTCATTTATGTGACAAAATACTGGCAAAGACAGGAGACGGCTCTGAGAAGGATGAGGAATATCTGCAATTGTTTAGGGATTCTTGCTGAGTAAAAGGAAAGGAGAAAACATGAGAGGAAAAAAAAAGGAAAATTATAAGGGAGAGGATAATGTATATTATAGTTTGAACATTCCCCAATTAATATTGAAAGTGACCCATTTAAGAGAATTCAGTTATTTAGAAGTTTAACAAGGATTCCTTTACATTTCTCTTCTGTATTTTACTCTTAATGGAATGGTGGGTTCCTAACCAAGAGTCCCATTCGAATGATCTTAGAGGTCTTTTCCAATGTTATTGATTCTCTGAAATAAGTGGCACCATGAGATGCTCAAGAACATCTCATGGTGCCACAGGAACTAAGAGAAATGGCATTTTCCACTCATGTTACAAACCACTCAACACATTCAGAAACCTTTTCCAGGGCACTCCTGCAAGTGACACTTTGGGGACTTGCTCTAAACTACAATCCAGAGCTGGCACTGAAGGGCCAAGAGCTGAAACAAAGTCTGGGAGGACAAACTGTCCCGCCACGTTTGGTTTCTGCCAAGCGGATGCTGGAAAGGTTTGTATGGATCCAAGAGAAAATGTGGATAACAAGCAGGGGAAGTTCCACAGCAGTTCCTGCTCATTTGAGATGTTCCTCAGCATCTCATGGTGCCACTCATTTCAAAAAACCATCAACACTGGAAAAGACCTCCAAGCTCATCAAGTCAAACCATGGGACTCTTGATTAGGAACCCTCCATTCTTTTAAGAGTAAAATACAGAAGAACAATGTGTATAAAACCTTGTTCAAGGTCTAAATAACTGAATTTTTGTAACTGATGTGCAGGCTTCACTTGAAATTCTGATTAATGTGAAATCTATTCAGGTGATTAATTGGGAAATGTTAGAACTAGAACATACAATATCTTCTCTGCTCATTTTCCTAGTGGAGTTTCGGGTACCTCCTAGTCCCAAATATCCCTTCTGTGTTCCTGCACACAAAAGAAATACAACTCCTTTTATCTTCTAGCACATTTCCCAGTGGAACAGTTTCAGCTTCAGCTATTTGTCCACAGCGACTGCAAATTGATTTATTCCTCAAAATGGTCAAACTTTGTCATCAAAATGCTGTGAAACGCTTTAATTCAATCTTTGCATGTCCTTTAACTTTCTTTTATCTCTTTTGCTGCTTAAACAACTGCTAAAAGGTTGAAGGCAATCTTTCATTTATTTATGGAGCAGATTAGAAGGAACCTGTGTGCTTTACTTAAAGCAGCAGCTAAGCAAGACAACACTTATATTTGAGTTTTCCAGCCCAGATTGAAGCCGAAGGTTAAGGCAGCCACAGACTCCTCCATGGCATCACTAATAACACCTTTGGTTAAAGCCCTGGCCCAACTAAAGTGAGACAGAGATTTTAAAAAGCCAAAATGTCAGGTTTTATGTCTTTTCCCTCTCTGGTAAATTGGATTTGCCCATATACAAGTGTATGTGTCCATTTATAGAGATAAAATTATTATATGGATGTATACATCCATATTATGTATATGTCATATACATAATACATAATAAATGCATACATTTAGTGACTGTAAGTGCTGTAGATTTTAAAATGCAGAGGGACAGGCACAGGTGACCTGGACATGCTCAACAAAATTCCTCTTTTCAACTGTAAGCTGTTGCTAACCATTTGTTCATGTTTTATGTAACACACCAACTTGTCTTTCACTTTTTTCTATTCCCAGTTCCCATCCTTTATATATATTTAATGTCCTCCTCTCAACTTGTGGCTTCATTTCTTATGCTGAAAAGCACATTCAGCAAAACCTGGGGTTTTTTTTTGAAGCTCTGTCATTATTTAGTGTAATTTAAGGTCATTAATCAACTTCTCCACTTCTGTATTGACTTTGAGACCTCAAGCTTTAAGCTGTCCTTCCCATATGCTGTGGTGCTGAGAGTCACTGGGTTTGTGGGGGTTTTTTTGTTGTGCTGTCATGGAAAATCTGGCTCTTTACTGGATTTTAGGCATCAGCTTAAGGAGGGAATGGCTTTTTCCCTCCAGGACGAGTGTGTGAAACGTGGCTGCAGAACCCTGGAATGTGGACCTGACTTCCCCTAGGAGGGCTGTGGGAGTGGAAAACATTCACCAGGAGAAGTTTCAGGAAAGAATTAAGAAAGATTTTAGTATTTTACATACCAGTTCAAACCTCTTCTTGAAATCAACATCGTTGCACCAGTGGCTGTTTCAGGGTGAGATCCCAGATCAGCAAACCCCTGAGAGATAACACTAATTTGGAGGAATTTTCCAGCCAACAATATTTATTTTATGCTCGGATTATTTCTGAAGGACATCTAAAACATGACTATTAATATTCTGGGGTCCTAATTGCAGAAAGCATTTCAACTGTTTATATCAGACAAGATTTTGAATTGTTTCTTTTTATGTAACATATCCTCTTGAATCCTTTGAGATCTATCAGGTGCTTAGAGAGGGCTGGTAGCAGAAGTGGTATATCTTTGGTACTAATGGCTTGAATAGAATATAAATTACTACTTTTGTTTTAATTTCCTGCTTTAGTTTTACTGCCTCAGCCACCTATAGGAATATCCCACAAACAATTAATGACATTATAACAACACAGATCAATAGAGATCCACTCCCAAACGTGAAGATCAAACTGTTACTTCTTTCATTTCCTTCTGAAAAAATATGAAGTAACCAAAAAGAGCTTCTGGATTAATTCTGGGGCTTTATTATTTAGTTGCTTTAGTTTCAGGGATAGAGGTCTCAGGAGCACTTCAGGACAAATTATATTTCAGAGATGTGATTTTCCTGAATCAGGACTTTTTGCCTGAGTTAGAGGCACGGCCTAACCCAAGGGCATAAACTTAGTTTTGATTCATTCAGTAGCACATCTGGGAGAGTAATATTAGAGCAGCCTTAAAACATTTAAGTGTTCCAGGGCAGAGATGTTTATTAGGGATTTCATAGACCATCCTTCAAACCAGACACCTTAACAAAATTCTCCAAGCTGACAGAAATAATAAACTTCCAGGGTTTCTTGCAGCAATACCTTCCTCTCTAAAGCTGAGTCTACCTCTCCTTCCTAAGATCATTGCAGTAAATTAGTATTGAATTATACAACCTAATGAGGGGAATTAATTTCCTAAGATTGCCTTCCGTAAATGAAAACAGACATAAGGAATATAATCAGATTTATTTTTTTTTCCAGAGGAAAGAGAATCACAGTGAACGGAACAAACTGGGATGTCTCACCTGGAAAAACACTTCATTTTCTTTCCAAAACAATTTTACATAATAATTCTATTTTTACTCTCCCACCGACTTCTCCCCAATCTCTCTTCACTTTGAAAACATACAATGATTGCACACATAAAGCTTTTTTAGCTCCTTAGGTATTGATTCCATGCACCCAACAATAAATCTAAAGATTACCTATACAGGATTTCTTCTAGGACTTTTGAATCTCCTCAGAAATACTTCTTCAGAGAGGAGCTTTTGATATCCATAACTTGAGTGGGACACATTTTACTCCTTTTGTGTTATTAACAACTCTTCAAAAGTGCACAGTTTTCTAGTTTGATTCTAGAAGGTGCCTCCAAATCCAGGATTAAGGCATTAATATTAATAACCAGAATATGACCCTGTGGCACTAAATTCCTGAAGCATCTTTCTACAAATTCATCAGAAGAGATTTTGGGGTTTTTTTGTAGATAAAAGAGCCAGTCTGAAACAAAAATAACAACAGCACAACCAAAAAATACAAACCCTCAATACGAAAATAAACAAACTCCAAAACCCAGCTGAATTGCTTCCCCAGTGGCCAACTCTGTCTTCTTTCCTGACAAAGAGCAGGGAATGCTGCAGGCCAGGAGATCTCCCTGCCCATCATCAGCATCCCCTCAGTGCGATGGACCAGCTCAGCCCCTCTGGGCTTGTCCTGCCAGCCCTCAACACCCCACACACCCCAAATCAAGGCACAGGTCACTGTGGACTCTCCTCTCCACAAAAGGACATCTCAGGTTTCTCAGGCCATCATAGAATCACCTTCCACCAGCCCAGGTTGCTCCAAGCCCCGTCCAACCTGGCCTTGGACACTCCCAGGGATCCAGGGGCAGCCCCAGCTTCTCTGCCCACCCTGTGCCAGGGCCTCATGGGCAGGAGTTCATCCTAATGTCTCATCTAAAGCCACCCTCTGTGGGTTTGAAGCCATTCCTGCTCATCCAGTCCTTACATCCTCCTGTAAATTACCATTTGGAACAGCTCCCAAAAGCTCCAGTGCATCCAGGGAGGGCTGGCAGGGGGACTGGTGTGTCCCATCCTCCCAGTTCCCACAGCAGCATCCCAGCTCTCCTGGAATGGCACGGCAGTGACAGCAGCACCTTCCATTCCTTTTCCCAGCAAATAAAAGACCTCAGGCACTCTAATCCCTGCTCCTGGGTGGGGAAGTTTGCCAGGTGTATTCCCAGGCCAACTACTGCTCTCACAAAGGGCTCTAAATGTGTCACCCAGCAGAAGTGTGAGCCACAGGATGAAAACACAGTTAGCACTACGAGCCAGCTGTCAGCAGAGCTTTTGTTCTGGGCCGTGTGACAGCACCTCTGCCCAGCTGAGGGGTGACAACCTCCTGGCACACACCAAAAGGTCTGTGCTCCTTGTCTTTTTTGGTGAATAAATGCTCCTTCTCCAAAGTATCAATTTTGCCAGCTACCGTGGGAAATCTCAGGGAGGTCCCCATAAGTTTTCCAAGTGAGGGAAGCAGGAGCAAAGGGAGGGAATACATTTTTATCTACAGAAGGAATATCTCAGTGGATGTGTTGCCTTAAAATGAAAGTAAGTAAAAGACATTAAGGAAGAGTTGCAACCCATTGCCCTAATGCAGCATTACCTGCATCTTCCTAAAATATTTAACGTTATTGCTGGGTATAGAATCACTGAGGTTGGAAAAGCCCTCCAGGGTCACCCAGCCCACCCTGTGCCCGATGCCCACCTTGTCCCCCAGCCCAGAGCTCTGAGTGCCACGGCCAGTCCTGCCTTGGG
>JAWWMP010000011.1:2122450-2168289 GCA_035047865.1 Dendrocincla tyrannina | reverse complement strand
TGAGTGCCACGGCCAGTCCTGCCTTGGGCACCTCCAGGGCTGGGCACTCCAACCCTCCCTGGGCAGCCCCTTCCAGTTTTTAACAACCCTTTCCATGAAGAAATTCCTGCTGATGTCCCACCTGAACCTCCCTGGGCACAGCCTCAGGACGTGTCCTCTTATCCTGTTGTTTTCCTGAAAAGAAGTGGGAGATGCCCCTTATTTTGATTCAGCATTGGAGGAATCTCCCACCCATCTGATGTAGACCATGTGAAAGCTTCTCCTCAGACCTGTGTGCTGTGACTAAATGGAGTGTGATGTTCCCTCAGCCCCTGGAGAGATGCTGGTTTGGACCCAACTAGTGCAGGTGCTTTGGGTGTGCTCAGTCCCTCTGTGAGAGATTGATCTTCACCTGAAGCTTCCCACGTTTAACTTTTCCATGCAAAGGTCTCCCAGACTCTCAATATTCGTCACGCTTTGGCTCCAGGCTGAATCCCAGGGCTGGGTGCTGACCCAGCTTGGCTGGAGATCTGTGACTGCCAAAGCTTTGCTTGGAGAGTCCTCAGAGACACGCCATAGTTCATGGGGTGTGACTTGGAAAGAGGTTGTATGGGAAAAGGAGACGAGATTTGATAATCAGATGAACTGAAACTAGAGGATTGATGGTGACTGTCAACCTAGTTATGGAATGAATCATGTCTGGCTCTGCAGTTATTAGTCAAAGTAATTCATTATTTGCTTAAAAATAGCATTAAAATTTAACCAATAAAGCCACTTACTGATGGCTGGGCTGACTTTTTTTTCCCCCTTGTCTAAATGTCAGCCCTGTTAAGAAAACATAAAAGAAAAAGTCATTAAATTATCTTAGGCACAAAAAAATCCATCTTTCATCATTTAAATAAATAGAGAAGTGAAACGTTATCTGACATAGATTTAGACATATCAGTTATGCAATGAAATATTACAGATTTTTTGGCAAGGGTCCTGTGGGACCCACAGTTAAATCCAACATTTTTACTGAAAACTTGACATATTTTAAAGGTAAATAAATACCTAGAGGTGTGACCTCCCCCCTTGTTCCTGCCTTTTCCATACCTTGGCCTTCTCCCTATCCCAGGCATGATTTCTACCCTGGCAGAGGTGCCTTGATTGTTCTCTCCTGTTGCTCTGCCTTTGTTGTTTGGTCATTTCTGTCTTTCCTGAAGAACTGAGCACCAAACTCAGCAGGATTCCAAGGCATGGGATGCAGGAAGGTCACCCCATTTGCCACCTGATCCCCCCCCAAACTTTGCACTTCCAGCTTTGTCTCACCTTGGCTTCCTCTCTGCAAAGAGTTGCGGATGGAACAACACCTGGATCTGGAGTAGGGTGGAGGAAATAACAGAAGGCGAAACACGGAAAGCAAATGGAACAACAATCAGGATGTTTGCCCTTCCTTCCCAAAGGGGCCCATGGGGATTTGTCCTGCAGGGCTGACCAGAGCAGCGTTGCTGCCGAGGTTCAGGAAGATAGATGGGCTTTTTTCCCCAGTTAAACTGGGAAAATAGGTCAGAAGAGAGGGAATAGAAGGAAGAAAAGCAGGCAGAGGTGTGGGCAGGGATAGCCCAAGGTGATTCCTGTTTTCACTCGTCTGTAAGACGCCTTTACTTAGAAATGAGCAGAACTGTTGATTGTTCCTCAGCAAATAAAGAAGCTTTGCCTCCGAGTGGGTTAAATGTCTTGAGAATGGAACTCTTCAGATCTGATCAGTGATTGAGCAGCTCTGGGTGTTCTGAAGCAGAAATCAATAGCAAGATTAGCTGCAGGAGTCTGCCTGGAGGTATGGACATGGTGGCCACCCAACGGGAAGCTGAAGCTTTCAGGGAACAGAATGCTGTCCCTTGGGATGGAAACAAGGTGTGCAGGGGCTGATTCCCACCTTCCACTCCACTGGAGCACCGTGGTGAGGAGCATCAATCACCATCTCTCCGCAGCTGACACTGCCACGCGGATGATGAGTGACCACACTTGGGTCGTGCCATGGGGTGTTCAGGCAACATTTGACCAGGTCATCAGATGACTCCATGAGCTCCATCAGAGAGGATTTCATTGCTGGAGACCCGCTGTGAGCCAGGGCTGTGTCTGTGCTCGCTGCAGCCCAGCAGCTCGATGCCAACATAGCAGAGACTCCCCCCACCAGGGGCACCTGATGCTGAGCGCCCACTCGAGTGAATGGGACATTTCTATCCAGGTTGAGAAGACTCTTCCTTTGTCTGCCCAAGGTGATCTGGCTCCTCATGGGTACATCCAGGTGGAGTACAAGACAGGTCCAAGGCCAGGTTGGACAGGACTTGCAGCAACCTTGTCTGTGGAAGAGGTCCCTGCCCATGGCAGGGGGTGGAAGGAGAGGGGCTTTAAGGCCCCTTCCAACCCAAAAAGAGTTCTGTGATTCTGTAAGAAAAATTCATGAATCTAAAGCCACAAATGGAGATCCCTTTGTCAGAGTCCAGTTCATTTAAACCTGGTGAATTTGATGACAATTTCATAAAATCTTATCACAGAATTATTTCAGTTGGGAGGAACCTTCAAGCCCATCCTGTGCCATCCCCTGCAATGGGCAGGGACAATTTCCACAGACCAGGTTGCTTCAGGCCCTGTCCAACCTGGCCTTGGACATTTCCAGGGATATTCCTAAAAACAAAATTCCCTCACGAAATACAGTTGCCAAGGCTGCAATCTTCCAGCTGTTCCACCTTTGGGCATGAGCAGAGCTGCAGTGTATCCATAAGGGAATTTTTGTACCCCTCCAAATACCTGTACAATCTCCACCTGAAATGTTCCTCTGGATGGGAGAAGTTTGAATTGCCATTCAATTCCATTCGAGTATTGATATTTTTCCTTGCCTTGCGTGTCAGTCAATGCCCCACATTAGGAAGTAAAAACTCAGTGAGCATTTTCCAACCGTGTAAGAGGGTTTTGGTGTATTTTTAAGCATCTTAGAAGTCTCTTGTTTTCAGATGAAATTGAATTTTTGATGGGTTTTAATGATCTCATTAATGGCCTGTCAGGTATCTGTGTTTCCACGAGCAGTTTTACACGTCTCTAGTCGGATCATTCCAGACATTTCCCATTTATATTGTTTTGTGAAGGCTAATGAGGCTTCACCTCTGAGCAGAAAGGATCTGATTCTACAGAAACTCAGAATCAGCGGATCTGAAAAACTGGAAGACAATGGGAATAATTTGCAAATATGCCTGAACTTGTGAAAGGAGTTTTATGGAACTCCATCTCTTTGCTGCTGTCCAAGGTCCTCGTTCTGCTGCACTGACCCACTTTCCTCTTCTGCTCTCAGAAAGTGTAGGAGGCAACAACACCCAGACAAACCCCCAAGTGCCTCGACAACAAAACCACGAACAAAGAAACAAGTGACTACTTTTTAACTTGTTCTTGAGCTGTTGTGGAAAATAAGTAAGACTCAAATCCTGTAATTCATTCTTCCATACCTGAGGCAATACAACACAATATGCATTTTTGTAGGCTGGCTTTTTGCTTCAAACAGCTTTGTAATAGCTTTATCCAAAAGATGAACAGCAAATGCTTTTCATTTTTTTTTCTTTTTCTGGCATGAGATACTTTTCTCTATTGGAAGGGAAGATTTAAGGAGCGAAAGTTTTCTTTTAAGATCTGCAGTAAATAGGACTTATTTGATTATTTACATTTGAACATTAGAGATTTTTAAATAATCTCTCTGTGAAAGACAAATAAATTAAACCTCCAGAACAGCGAGAACATAGTTTTAATCGTGTTTTCCCAGAGGAAAAGCATAAACTCCAAAATGTAGGTTATTTATGTTCTCAGAAATCGCAGTTACAGAGTGAGAGGATTCAACAGTCTGAAAACTATTTGGGCATTTGAAGAAAAAGTTAAAAATATGTAAAATGCCAGCTAAGCTGAAGACAGAGAACAAAGGGTGACAAATGTCTGGAGGAGTCCCATATCACAGGACACGTCCATACCAGGCAGAGATGTGTACAGACTCCAGTCAGCAAAGCCAGGTAGGACCAGCCCATCCTATTTTGGTTATTCTGGTTTGGTCCGTAGTCCTGACCTAGCCGGTTTGTGTCTAATGTTAGTTCTGATTGCGCCACCAGAGTACCCAATTATAGAAGAGGAATCTGCTGATAACCATGCCCTTCCTCCATGGGAAGTCTGGGTTTTATCGGCTGGAAATGGAGATAGAGGAATGTTAAAATCCTGGTTTCAGTGCAACATCCTCCCTGTGCAGCCAGATCAAACACAGCTCTCCCAGTGTAGCTGCAAAGTGATTGTACCAAGAGTTATCCTAAGGAGTCCTTAATTATTTTGATCCGGGAGTTCCCTATTCTGCCAAAAGAACTTTTTTCATCAGGATGTTAAAGCTCAGCCATCATGGCTATGTCTTAAAAGTCATTTTTTCCCTTGAAAAAACTGGCAAAACTGCTTGTGGTTTGAACAAGCCTGAGATTCACAAGATTTCACTGCACCCAAGGCTTGAGTTCAAAATTAATTATCTATATCCCAGCTCACTTAACAAAACTCTGTGAGTTTATTCATAAGGAAAGAGTTTGAGAAATAGAGGACAAAGTATCAAAAAATTTAAATACTTCTAATACTCTCAGTCATGATGAGAAAAGATGTAAAAACCTGACAAATCCTACCTCAGAGGAATCCACTGTGTTCCAGGAGAAACAACACCCAGCAATCAGAAAAGTTGTCTGACATTACTCTGGGAAGAAAAGGACATTTACAAAGGGATTCGTGGGAATTAGAACCCAAATCCCAAAAACAAACAGGATTTGATGATGAGGCTCCTGCACAGAACTCACAAAGTGCTCCCCCAGTTTAAGTGCCTTAGAATGCATTACGTAAGGACATAGGACAAATCTGCTATAATCTATATAAACACAGTGCCTGGGGCTTTGCTCATGGAGTAGGGACAGCAGGAATTACACCTCCTGCCAGGGAAGCTCCCCACCAAAAGTGAAGACAAAAATGATAGGAATACACCAAAACAAGAAAACATGGGCCAGAAGGATAAAAGAAGTGCTCAGGGTGCATCTCTACCCTGGCTCTTATTTTATATATAGAAATATTATAACAAAAACAGACTTTAAGAGTGTTGGGAAAAGATAAAGAAGTAATTTTACACATAATCAAAGAACCACACTACTGATTTTATGGCCAGACATCTATAGGAGATGTCTTGGTGTGACCACGGGAGGAGTCAGACTTGGAGAAATAATATTTCTGAGTTATCTAAGCTGTTCACAGCACCAGAAACAAAGGAAACTACTGCTGAAACAATTTAAAATAGGAAACCTAGCTAAGAAAGAGAAAAACTAGCTAAGGAATTCACAGAAATAAATTGCATCCTCCAAGAAATGGATTGGGAAAATCAGGCTTATTTTTTTTTAGTGGGTAAAGGAGGACTTGCCACAGTTGGGGAAAACAAAAGTTGTGACATGGCCAAGACTTCTGTGTGAAAATATATATTATTATACAGCTGCGGTGGAAACCATGCAAGTAAAAGCAGAATATCAGAAAAGTAAAAGCAGAATATCAGAAAAGGAAAAGCACAATATCAGAAACCTTTTGATTAATGTCTCTTCTTACTGCACTTCCATCTTTGCATTCAGTGTCTGAATTACAGTGATTTCATAGTGGGTTCTGCCAGTCACCAGCACAGACGTTTTGCTGAGCTTTTCCTTGCAAGAAACATCTCCAATTTGAACGTGCCCCAACAGCCTTTGAATCCATTCCCGCAATTCCCTGGAAGGGAATTGTTCCATTGATTCCAGCAGGCTGCAGATGAGCCCCACGGGATGGAGAGATAAATGTGTTACACCCTCCACAAGGAAGGTTGGAACAGGGAGTGCAGCAAGATTAATGCATTTGTAACCCGTGGTTCCACAGGGCCAGGAAGGAATAAGGAAAAGGGATTATGACTCCAGCAAAGGTATCCCTAAAATATATCACTTGGGAAGGGCTGCACTGTTCTTAATGATGTGGATATTTTCCCCATTCCAAATGCCCAGAAAGGATGTCCCATCCCTGGAAGTGTCCAAGGCCAGGCTGGATGGGGCTTGGAGCAACCTGGGCTAGTGGGAGGTGCCCCTGCCCATGGCAGGGGTGGAATTTGATGCTCCTGAAGGTCCCTTCCAACCCAAACCATTCCATGATTCTGCTCTCTCACAGCCTCCAAAAAAGACCCTTCCCACCCCCCTAAACATGATATATGTCATTTGACAACACGCAGTGCTTGATGTGCAGCATATTTAAGCATTAGCACCACGATCAGCATTTGGATGACAGCTCTTCATTATAATTTTGCATTTAGTAGCCAAACTGAGGTCCCACCTCAGCCAGAAATGGCACCAGCCCCCCCCCAGCAGTCGAGTTTGGGGAGGGGAGAGTCTCCAGGGAGACACCAGCACCACACAAGCACCTTCACCCAGAGCTGCTGGTGCCCAATCTCTTGCTGAAATCAGGTCACTTCAGGCAAGTTTTAACTTGCTTTGCTTTCCTCCTGCAACCAGAACCGAGAATTTCTTTTTTCTGAAGGCTTATTCCTGCTTGTTCATGGAGTATTTGCTGCAGATCCAATCAGCCAGGCAGCACAAGGTCACTCAGAGCTGGCAGGTCACAACTAAGCAGCAGAGCACAAAGAGCAAGTGCTTATATAAAATTAGTTCTGGTCAATATAAGGACTTAAAAATTTACCCAAGACAACAGTCAGATAATTTCAAATAACGGGTATCTTTGAGGAAATTGTTCTCTGCTGGTGGATAATCTCGGAGTCACATTGATCAAAGGATTTATGAATAATTTATTCAGCTGCGCCCTTAACCTTAAAAGTGAGAATTATTGATTTTGCTTCAGATATCATATTCTGAAATCAAACTATAGGAAAAACGACCATGACTGAAGTGGCACAGAAAGAGCCCATCAGCCTGTGTTTATGTGTCCTGTAACAGAGAGAAAGGGAGAGTGACTCTGCCTTCCCTGGCATCTCCAAACCCCGTGAAGAGCATTTGCCTTTACCTATAGGAGGCAGAAAAATACATTCAGATTTAGATTAAAAATGTAAATATTACACTCTCATTTCCAAAAAACCACCACTGTTTGTGTATGTAACAAAGTTGAGACAAATACCTAAGTGAACAACAGCAAAATGAAGTGTTCATGGATTCACTGGATTAACAGGCATGGTTGGGGGACGAGCACTGAAACTTTAAAGAGAATTTTCTAGGAAGAGATGAAAATTTTGTCCTTTTTTCATACTAAACTACAGAGAGAGCAGTAGATTTTGCAAGGGGGAGAAACAACTATATCACAAGTAAAATTTACAGTCAAGACAATTAATAAATACTATTTCCTTCTCATGAATACATTATTAAAAAGCAAACACTGTGGCTCAAGGTGGAAAACACCAGCTCCTTCGGTGAGGAGGCACAAAATGAGTGTTAAACCCTGGAAATAAAACAGCTGGAGATTTCCAGGGGTTTCTTTGGCCATCAATCTCCCTGTCATTCCCATCCAGCCTTTTCATCTCTTCTTTGGACTTGGTGAAAACAGGAAGCTCCAAAGGACTCTTGGTAAAATAACAAGCCCAGAATGGCATCTGATCAAGGAGCTTCTCCCAAAATTCCGGCTGGAAAACTCTGCTCCTTAAAGGAAAAATCTTACTTTTAGTTACGGGGCTTCTTTTGGCAGCAGGGGGAATCACAAAACCTGTGACAAACACTTGGGCTTTTTAGTTTTAGTGGTTTCACAAGTTTGGGAAGCACCACTGTGTGGAGATGTTCCCATCTCCAGCCATCGATGCAACTGGGAAATACAGGGGGAAAAAAGTATTCAAAAAAACATGTTAATTCAAGGTTTTATTTTTTTTTCAAATATTTTCATTGTGCTGCAAATCAATGCCTTCATTAATTCGCATCAATGAATGGTCCTGAAGGGAGGACTCAGCATTGATGACACCTTAACTAAAATTTGCTAAATTCCTCTCAAATTTAATGTTTATCAGGAGATAGTTCATGGCAATGTTATAGAGGGTTTCAAAAGAAACCCTTTGGCGACGTATGGGGTTGTTACATCTGTGAAATGGAACATTTCTGCTCACAGGGAGCTTTGATGAAGTATTAAAATGGGACAAGAACTGAATGCTTTTGTCCTCTGTCTCCCTCCCTGCTCTGGAGTAAAATCCATCCTGGGAGGATATTTATTAAAAACAAAAAAAAAGGACCAAAAAAAAAATCAATATAAATATTTCTACCTTCAAATCACAGCTGGCAAATTAGATCCACATTTCTTGGAGAGAAATTGCTTTAGTGGGAAGCATCTCTATCAAACGAGATTTCAAATATCTTGTGTTTCCAGGTTTTCCGTGGTTGCTTATATAACACATTTACTCCATGGGAAGAGTTATCCTCTGTACTGCCTTTGTTGACATAATGCAGAGCATTATCTTACCATCATCTTTCACATTTTGGAAGATATTTCAGCTCCATGTGCTCATTTGGGGCAGTTTGGGGACTTCAGCTGTTGTCTTTGCCATGTAAACAGCGGTGATTGATGGCCAGCCTGGCAAATGAGAGGGGCAAAGATAATTCCACTTTCCAGAGCTGATGGCCAGGAGAACTCTGAGCTGAGCTAAGGAGGTGTGGACTCCTCAGCTTACAAAAATGAGGAAACTCCTGGGAAAAGGCTGTTTCATCTCTGGCTGAAGTTGTCTCATCTAGAGAACACTTGGTGCTGTTCTGCCTCCTCGGGACACTCAGGAAGTGTCACGGTGACACACAGGCCAGCCAGAGTCACCCTCACGTCACTCCCAATGCCATTTCTCAGCACACAGACCTGGATTTTCCAGGCAGGGATGAGTAAGTGAAGATCAGGTATCATTTTAAATGCATTGCCCCATGACTGAGATCACTTTCAGCCCAGCCACTGCATTTCACAAGTTTGCATCTTAAAGCCACTTCTGTTCCTCTTGGGCAAGAGAGAGGGAAGGCACTGAGCAGGACAACCAACCTTTCAAATGCTTTGGAGAATTGATTTGATAATTGGTAACAGTTGGTAATTGATTATTGATCTCCCAACTGGAGCACCACTGGGGTCCCCAGCATGGGAAGGACATGGGGCTGCTGGAGAGAGTCCAGAGGCGGCACCAAGATGGTCACAGGGATGGGGCAGCTCTGCTGGGAGAGCTGGGATTGTTCAGCCTGGAGAGGAGAAGCTTTGGGGTGAACTCATTGTGGCCTTCCAGGACCTGAAGGGGCTACGAGAAACAGAGAGAGAGATTATTGACAAGAGATGGAGTGACAGGACAAGGGGAATGGCTTCAAACTGGAAAAGGGGAGATTTAGGTTGGATTTTGGGAAGAAATTCTTCCCTGTGAGGGTGGGCAGGCCCTGGAAGGGATTTTCCAGATGATGCCCCATCCCTGGAAGTGTCCAAGGCCAGGTTGGATGGGGCTTGGAGCAACCTGGGACAGTGGGAGGTGTCCCTGCCCATGGCAGGGGGTGGCACTGGATGGGCTTTAAGGTCCCTCCCAACCCAAACCAGGCTGTGATTCCATGATGACAATGACTGTCAGTGTAAAAACATATCGCAGCATTAGACCACCCATGGATAAAGCAAAAAATAATCTTTTTTGGTCCATAAATACAAGAAACCAAGTTTCTCCCCTCCATTACTTATGCTCAAGTGGCACTGGCCACTTCACAACTGAATTTGCTGCTCCAAAATCTCATTGTGGACTCAGCTCTGAAGCAAAACCAATTGCATTTCTAGGAGCAAACAGGACATTCCAGCTTGAACTCAGTGGAAATAAAGGACATGGAAGCTGCTCAGGCTTAAGGTCAGCAGATATTAACAACCAGAAAGCCAAACCAAATTCCTGACAAATGAAACCCAATGGCAAAACACTTATGAAATTAAGACAACCTGAAACAAACCCTCAAACATTGCAACAATAAATCTTTCTGAAATTTTTCCATTTTAATATTTTACTGTTGTTTTTTCTTTTTTTTTTTTTTGTGAAGAAATGTCATAGAATTGCAAAGTAATGGGAATTTTGTGTGTAAAAAGACACACAATTCTTTTTTTAATAAATATAAAAGAAAGCATTTTTTTCCCCCCTCAACCAGGAGTTATCACCAGGTGGAAATGAACACATTTTCCAGTTTATGATGCCCCACTATTTAAGCTTCAGAATCCAAATGCTGCTGTTGGGAGCCTTCCCTTCATTTTAAATCCCTTTGTCTCTGGAGCAGAATTACTTTCTTTTCTCTCTTCCAGGTGGAAAGGAGGCCGAGAGGAAAAATTAATCTATTCAAGAGCAGCAGAATTTGTCAAAGCTTGATCTATGGCTCACTCTGCCTCTAAAAAGCATCATTTCATAGAAAGTTGATGTGTTTTTTTCATTACTGAGGCAGCTCTCTATTTAATAACAACATTCCAGCGTTATTGATCTGTGTATTGGAACGATTCTTACAATTCAGGCTGTCTCACGGATATAATACACATTTACCAACCGTTTCTACGAGGTCAAGGCCGAGCACATGGCATGGATAAAGAAATGGAACGTAAGGGGCACATTCCACATGGTCCTACAGTAGTTAAATCTGAGAAATATTTCAAATCCAAAAGAATGCGTTCAGCGAGCGAATCTATTCCTTTGAATCACATTTCAGTCTCGAGTCTGAAGTTAAAGTCAGACTTAGAATTCGAAGGCCAAAATAAATCTGAAATATCTTGGTGACTTCAGTCTGACCCCTCTGGATGCACCCATGTAACTGAGAAGAGAATTTGCCCAGCTGAAGACAATTCCACTCCCTGTTTATCCGTGAATGATTTAAGGGTCTCCACTCCGAACAAATTTACACTGAATATGACGAGAGATCTGGGAACCAAAACTCTTCCATGAAGGACAGATGCTCCTGTTATCTCTGTGGGGAGGAAAGAATCCCAGAATGGTTTGGGGTGGAGGGACATTAAAGCCCATCCAGTGCCACCCCTGCCATGGGCAGGGACACCTTTCATAGCCCAGGTTGTTCCAACCTGGCCTTGGACACTCCCAGAGATCCAGGGGCAGCCACAGCTTCTCTGGGCACCCTGTGCCAGGGCCTGCCCACCCTCCCAGCCAGGAATCCCTTCCCAATATCCCATCTAAATCTACCCTCCATTCCCCTTGTCCCATCACTCCATACCCTTTGGAGCATCCTCTGCCTCCTCTCCTATGACCCTTTCTTGTCCAAGGGCTGCATCATTTGGTGTGATCTCATTCCCTCTTCGAGTCCTTTTCTGATCTCTGTAGTCAGGAGGTAAATCTGGTCTGGAATTATTGACAGGGACCTGCAAAGCAGGACCACAGAGGTGGTTCAAAGCCATCCCACCTTGCAGCCACCCCATCCTTTTCTGGGAACGAATATGGAGTGATTTTTACAGCAGAAAATCCTCCAAGTTTCCCAGATGGGCCTGGCTGATGTTTCTTGTTGTTGTAAATAATCCTGGTGCTGTAAATGCCTCTGCTGTGAATCGATGCCTCTCAGGTATAAAGAGATATATTGTCACAGGATAATATCTCTCCTCTTCCTTCTGCTTTTTCAATACTGTCAGAACAAATGCTCTGCCTGAAAATAATTCTTGCAATATTTTGGATTCCCACTTGTTCGACAAACGCGAGCGAGTCAAAATTAAAGGGATTTGTCATCGCAGCGTCAAAGCCCGAAACAAACGTGAGCCACGTGCCATCCAAGAGCTTTGGGTGCCAGGGGATCTGCTCCCACCGGGAGGGAAACTGCCCTTTTGGGGATGCTCCAGGTGACACATTACACATAAACATTCCCACTCTGCACGAACAGGATCCCTGCTAAGGGTGGAAGCAGTTTGGGATACTTGCAGAAGTTGAGAGGAATCAATATCCCAAAGCTTTGTTGCATGATTGTGTTTCCTGGAATGACTCAAAGTCCCTCCCACCCCACCAGTTTTCCCATGGCTCTTCCAGGCTCTTCTTTCCATGGCAGATCCTGCTTATTCCATGGCCCTTTTCCCATGTTTTATGCTTAATGCAGGATTATCAGGTTTCCCTGTACTGTGACTCCTTCAAAGAGAGACGAGATTATTTCAAAATCAAAGTGCAATCTCAGAGTTTAGTGCATTAGATGAGAATTTCCCATAAGGAAGGTCTTCCACAATTAATAAATTCACTGGAAAAAATGAAAAAAAGCCAAGGAAAATGGATGATTAGTCTCAGGGTTCAGAAAGTTTTTAGCCAGAGTGATTCCAAGGAATGAAAGCAAAAAGCAGAGACCTGCCCAAGAAATTATGTTGCTGTAAGGAGTCTCGGCTATTAAAATATTTCAAAACAGTCCTTCAGTGCCAAAGCAACTGCAGGAAATGTTTAACCAAATGTGTCTAGACAGGGTCATTTTTTTAAAAATGGTACAAAGATACAAATCATAGCACAAAAGAACGCCCGTAATTTGAGCAGATGATTACTAACTGCACTAATTAAGTAGCTTTAATTGACTCCACCGAAGTCAAGAGACAATCCACGTGTATATTGCTGCAAGACTCAGTGAGCATAATTTCTGCCAAGGAACTGGGAGATGAGTTGCAGATCCCACGGGGCCATGGGTTGCCCTGGGGGCACTGGAGGTAACGGGAAAAGCATCTTCACTGTCCATACCCCTCCCCTGGGAGCTCTGAAGGCTCCCCAGATTGAGAAAAAGAAGAGAAGGGGAAACAGAGGGGTTATATTTTTCCTGCTTTATGACTTCACCAGGCTTCCTAAACATCTGAGCACTTTCAGTGTATCAAATGATCTCTTCTTGTTTTCCCCTGAAGGATTCCTATTTTTCTACCCTTCTTAATTACAGAGGTAGAACATTAAAAATTCATTTAAATGCACAAACCCGAAACGTTTGAACATCTGCAACCACTGCTTCTAAAAAACAGTTTCTACACCTTAAAAGTTGGCATAATCTTATTTAAAGTGGGCAACTCGGAATCACAGAACAGTTGGGGTTGGAAGGGACCTTAAAAGGGGTCTCATTTTATGTGCTCTTTCACTCTCCTTTGCACTCCCCAGCTCTCTTATTTATCTTCCTTTTCAGAAATTGCACACTCAAAAGCTCAATGTAGCTTTTTAAAAGTGACCTTCCCCTTCCAAATTGAGAGGACTGTGTGTTTTCATTTATAGCCAGTGTTTTACAGGCGATCAAAACCTCGAAAATGGAGAACTTACCTAAAGAGACATAAAAACCTTTGTACTAAAGCAACTACTTTAAGGCTATTTTAACCCCAACAGGTGAAAAATCTGAACTAAAAGTGCAGCTGTATAAGAGCAGCTCAGTCCTTTCTGACTCTTTCAACTTCTACCATGACTTGGAATTTGTTTAAACATATATATTTATTGTTCAGTGTCCCTAAAAAAGCAAAAAGACCCCTAAACCATTGCTATAATTTGTTTTCACTTACTTTAAATTATCTCCTTTTTTTTTTTCTGAAGAAAAGGTTATCCAAAATATCCAAGAAAAAGGTTTGTAGTGAACATCCCAGGGTAGGTTTAATTCATCCTCTTCTAAATATGTGGAGGAAATAAATGAATCTGTAGCCCACTTTTCCACCCCTAGAGATTGTTCCCCTGCTCAGCTCCACAATGTTCCTTCTCTTTAACACCTTTATCTGGGGGAGAAAACAAACCCATTAAATTACAGCCCCTTAATTTTTTTATATAAAAGGTCAGCACCTCTCTTGGTTTATTTTTTATATATGGTGATAACATTTACATGGGCCAAGACTGACACCTTTTCTTCTTTCTTATTTCCTGGTGCTGTGAAGGGAATGATGCAGTCCCGGTGGAATGGGGGTGGTTGGGTGGAAATTAATTCATTAAATAAACAGATAAACCAAAGCACTGCTCGGATTGGAGATCCAGCTTGGAGGGGATGGGTTTGTACCACGTCAAACATGAAAACACACAGGAAATTTTGGGCCCTTCCCTTGTTTCTGCTCAGCTCATCCAGTTGAGCAGCAGGGGATGCTTTTTAGCAGCACAGGGAACTGCACAGAAAAGAGAAATAAAATACAAAAGCCACAGGGAACAGCAGGGCATGACAAAGCTGAAACTAGGGAGAGACAGCCAGGGAAACTACTGGAGCAATGCAACAGCTGCAGGGAGGGGAAAAAAAGAGGAATAAATAAATATAGGCAACACATGGAGAGCTGTTGAATCCTGCCAGGGCCATGGAAATTTATATAAACTCTGAGGTTGTGCTTAGGGCCCTAAAATTCAGTCTCGTGTCAAATAAAACCAAATCCACGGTGTAGAGCACAAAAGCCTTGTAAAGGAGAGATTTTACACCCTTTATACTTATGAATCTGGTTTTAAACAAGAACCCTAAATTTCTTTCTGCTGTAATTTGTGCTAATCCCTGTCCTGGCTACAAAGCAGGGTTTTACACCACCTCGGTGCCTCCTTCTGCAATTTGACTTCTCCCATTCCTCTGAGTGAACAAACAGACTTCAAACGTACACCAAACACACTTCAAAGATGAGGCACATCATTTTAGGAGACCCAGCTCATGGCAGGCGCTGGAAATGAACCTCCTGGAGTTCAGCAACACTTCTGAGCTAATTCTGGAGGAGAGGGAAGCAAAGGGAAAAGGGTGAAAAAGTTGCCAAAGTTTGAGAGCCGTAATGAGAACAGTCATTCAACATTTCTTTGACTCTGAGTGCTTTGGTTTTGTTTGTGAATTCCAAACTTTGGTCCACTTGGTTGGGGAGTTAAGGGAATATTTATATTGGAGTGCAAGGTCAGCACCTCTGCTGGGAGGGGTGGGATTGTAGATGGTTTGGGCACTTTGGGGACTGTGACAAACCAAAAAGTCTTGGGCTGCTGCAGCATTTGGAAGGTGCCAGCAGAGGGTGGAGGCTTTGAAAGGCTCCAGGACCTGCTGGGCTCTGGCAGAGCTCAGGAATAACTTGTGTGGGAAGGTAAAGCTGTTGCAGAAGCAGCAAAGAAGGAACATCTGGGCTAGGTCCCTCTGCCTGGCAAATTAGGATGGTTTATGCCCCATAAGGCACTTTCCAGCTCTTTCTGCGAGGTATTATTGGAGAAATATTAAAACTGCCTGAAAAAATAAAAAAGAATTGATTTAAAATCAGAAAGGAGTGACAGAAGTTCTTTCCCTTCATCCTGAGAGACCCAGAGGGGGGTTTCACCAACACATCCAGTGCTGGCAGTGGCCCCCACACCAAACACTTGCTCCGAGCCCAGAGGAAAGATTTGCAGAGCTCCAAATAAACTGCAGTTTAACTTCCCTAATCAAAGCCAAGCCCACCAGACCTGAGAACTGTACTTGTCTCCTCCAGCAGATGACTTCTCCAAGGTCCCAGCAGGTCAGGAACATGAAGAACATCGATGAGGGGCTGCTCAGCACAGCCCTGGGGCAGCTCACGAGCCTCTCGAGTCAATAAGAAAGATTTCCTCTAATGGCTTTGGAAAAAGAGCTGGGGCACAGAATGCTCCTAGCAGAGCATTCTCAGCACCTGGAAAGGAAGAAAACTGTACAGAAGGCATGAATTTCCTGAACTGGAGCAAAAAGAGCATGGAAATGTCAATGCAATGCTGTGAAAATGCTGATTATCACTATTTGCTGTTGATCCCCTCTCCCAGCAAGCAGCCCCAGTGCCCTCCAGCACCACACACGTGCCCAGGGACAGGGAGGCACAGCCACTCCTTGATTTCTGCCCCACAGACCAAAGGTGTCTCTCTGCCTCTTCAATAACCAGAGGACAAAGAAGGGAATATGCCTTTGCAAAGGCACAGCAATTCTGGCTCACTGCTCTGCCCTGGTTTTCAGCTGCGTGTCACTTCAGATTACCAAGCTCTCCCTAAAGTGCAACACAAGCCCCACAGACCAAATTCTGGCCTTTTTTTAATACTCCTGCCTCCACTGACGCTGTATAAATAAGCACAGATATTGTCTTAATGTGTTCAGGGAGACATAAATCTGAAAAAAGAATCTTTCCCCTTCACTAGGAATCAAATCCCATTCTGAGCTAAAATAAACACTCAGGGGGAATACTGGAGGATGAGCTAAGTGTGTGAAATTTGGCTGAGTAATGAGCAAATAGGTGCATGAACTACATATGAATATTTGATGAATGAGCTGAAGTAGGAAAAAAAGTTATGCAGGGCAAAGTAAGGGGGTACAGCTTAAAGGGACATGTGTCCTTGGCAGCGAGACATCAGGCTGTGAAAGAGCCTCTCAGGGGAAGAAACACAAACACTGTAATTTGGATCATTTAAAATATGGAGAAAATAAAAAAAAAATAAAAAAAAAAATCACAAAACCAAAACAAACAAACAAAAAAACCAAACACCACACACACACACATAAAAAAAAAACCCAAACATGTAGCAAATATTGCAGGATTTGAGGGGAAAATGGGGAAGATAAATGGTGGCGAAAGTCCTACCTCTACTTTCAGCTCACACCTCTTCAGCTCTTGCCAAGGACAGGTGAGAGAGTTTTCCTGGAGACCAAGGGGAGAGGAGAAGATGCGGCTCATAAATAGATGATCCATCTAAATTTAAAGACATCATTTGTGTATATTCACATAAGGAAAGGCTGGGCATGGCTCTCAGTGCTCTGCTTTTGTTGGCAAGGTGGTGTTTGGCCATAGGTTGGACTCGATGATCTCAGGGGTCTTTTCCAACCTAATTGGTTCTGTGGCATACCTATATATGTATATATATGTGTATATAACCTGTGGTGGGCAGAGGAGAGTGTTCTCCAACCAAGCTTATCGTGATTCAAAGTACAGCAGACCTTTCTCTCATCAGATGAACAAGAATATTTCAAGGCAAATTTGCATTTCGTAGCCAGGGGCATCATTTGCAGGTGACTGAACAATCAATTAAAACAGCTCGAGTACTTGAGTAGGTTTTTCTGTAGGGTTTTTTCCCTAGAACCAGGTCACTGCTGCTTATTCACTTGGTTAGGGGCATTTTGGACTTTAATAACACAAAGTTTTCCTCAGGATTTCTGGTGCTGTCTGCTTATAACCATTTTTCTACATTAATAATTAAAATGTACAAAGTCCATGCAGACCATAAAGCCACCACAAAATGCACCAACAATGGTGACTGCATGGCCTTGAGTCTCTGGACTTTGGATAAAGTGAAAAAGAAGTCTTTGGACCACAAATAAAGTGAAAAATGAGTCTTAGAGGGTGGTAAAATTGCCCAGAAAGGCGTTGGCTGTCCCATCCCCGGAAACATTCAAGGCCAGGTTGGATGGGGCTCTGAGCAACCTGGTCTGTGGAAGGTGTCCCTGCCCATGGCAGGGGGCTGGAATGAGATGACCTTCAGAGTTTCCTTCCAACTGAAGCGTTTGGGAGTCTGATGAGCCTGATGATCACAGAATGGGCTGAGCTGGGAGGGACCCACCAGGACCACCCAGTCCACCCCTCAGCCCTGTCACGTCCAGCTCCAGCCACTGCTCGCTCTTGGCATGTTAAAGAGGTCAGGAACTGCACAGCCACAGGCACCACATTGCCATGAGGGATTGCTAATTGGTTTTTCTCGGGATAAATCTCTTCAGTTGTCTGAACAAATGCTCTCATGCATAACAGGCCTCAACACTTCTATGACTGAGCTGCCTCTTTTTTTATGGTTAGATACTCAATCATGGAAAAACAATTTTGTCACTAAAGCTGAGTCAATCATCCGACAAAATACATAGTTAATGTTTGGGTTTATTTCTTTTTTCAGAGGCTGTTCATCAAACACTTGTGAATAATGAATGCGTAACTTCACATCAGACACGATATGTAAATCCAGGGCTCAATTCATCCAATAATTTATTTATCAAGAACAGTTTGAGTAGCGCTATCAAAAAGCAGCAAATTAGTTTTCTATCAACAGCCAATTGAACTTTCTGACTCTCTGG
Source organism: Dendrocincla tyrannina (assembly GCA_035047865.1). NCBI lineage: Eukaryota > Metazoa > Chordata > Aves > Passeriformes > Dendrocolaptidae > Dendrocincla > Dendrocincla tyrannina. Next base: position 2,150,329 of record JAWWMP010000011.1, on the reverse strand, counting down.
AAGGGTTTGCAAACCAGGGGATGAACTGTCGTGGCTGAGAGGGGCTTTAGACAAAGTTTATTAGGCAAAGGACCCCTTTGCTTTCTAAATTCCTCCTCAGAGAGGAGCGTGGGGGTGGGTGGATCAGTCTTAGCCCCAGACTTAGTCAACAGTTTAAGTACAACTTTGTCCCACAGGGCAAACTCAGTATATTTATATGAATGAATTATTTATCATGACAAATGAGCAGACAAAAGGTCTTAATCAGAATTATTTACTCCACAGTATCAAGGCTAAAACTGCTCGTTGTGTAATGTAAGATAGGATAGTGTACTATCCCAAAGCAATTATACCAAAGCAATTATATTAAAGCTAATAATAAAATAATATCAATTAATTAAAATAATCATTACTTAGAGATTGGTGTAACTCAACCCAACCCTGGTGGGCAGATCTTTCTCGCTGAAGCTCGAGGAGTGTTCCTGAAGGGGTGTCCCCACCACAAGGGCTGAGTGAGGGGACTCTGGTGGTGTGGAAGCGGCCTGAGCCCCCATAGCATGACGTGGTTGACTCAGTCACAGGTCCCCAGGTCACTCCAGCAGCTCATCTGCCCAACCTTTGCCTCACTATCACGATGTCACTTTGGGGTCCACGAGCCAGGCTGGTTTTAGGTGATTCAACACCAAAAGCACTACTGAGAGTTGTAAAATAGGACATTGGTGGAGCTGTTTGTTCACATTCCAAGGGGAAAATGTCCTTCTACCCACACACACTGCCCAGGGAAAGCAAAGGCCTCCCATCCCAGCCTCTCTCACACTTCCATACAACAACTCTCCAAACCCAAGAGTGTTCCACCTCCTGGACACGAAAGCTTTGCAAACCCTTCCCACTTAGCTCAGCATTCAAATGGCTTTCCTGATTTAAGACATAATCTTTCGGGTTTATTCAAGCACCACCTCCAGCTTGCTGGGCTGGAGCCAAGGTTCACTTCTCATTTTCATTATAAACATTTGCAGTGGCTTGGAATAATTTGGTGTAGAGCACACCAAGCTGTCTGCTTGGATGCCTTGGATTTTTTCCTCCATGCAGTTGATTTAAATCTTAGAAGACATTTTGTAGGGAGGCCAAAAAAAATAAAAGTGCATCTCTCACAATGTATTTTTTTTTCCTCAATAGTTACACTTGAGAAGGAAAACAAAAAGCTTTTAGATGTAAATTATTATTATTCAGCTGTCACAAAAGCAATGGGAAAACAATAGAGAGGATGGAAGTAAAATAATGCAGGTTTTGGACGGGGTGATAATAAAGGGCAAAACTTAATGTAATTTTTCCAGAAATTCCAGGGTGTGCAATCTGCTTTCTAAATGAGACCAACCAATGCCAAACAAGATTTACTTCATAGATGATTAAAGAGATCAAGAAATTCAGGCTCAAAATACTATAATTTAGGTATTTTATGTGCAAACCTTTACCTAATCCCTTTGAAGGCCCCTGAGCTGCCTGTGTATTTTGGGATACCTCCCAGGAAAGAAGGATTGCTTTCTTATTTAAGGAGTGGTCAGAAACTTTCACATGGTTGGCTTTTCCACCTAAACAGCTGGAATTTGTCCAGCTGATTCCAGGAAAAGTGTCAGCCTTCAGAATTCTGTAATGCAGATGTTCTGCTCTATTGATTTGATTTGAATAATTAAAGCCTTGCTGTTGCATTTACAAAATATAAGCATTTAAAGCCCTGAGATTCTGTTATGTCATATACTGCTCTAGTAAAGCAACCAAGTGAATCACTGGTCACTCAAATATGCAGTGACATGTCTAAAACTATTCCCTTCACAGTTCACCAGAAAAAAAGCTGGAATTGAGAACATTTTTGCAAATCAAACATCTCAGTTAAAAATGTCAGTCTGCATCAACTGAAATATTTTCTCCTGGATCTGACAGGTTTAAGTAAGATTTGTATGCCTGTTGGGTCAGGTTTGAAACCAAAATTAATTCTGGACCAGAAAAAAATCAGATTGCTGTCCTTTACAGAATGTCAGAGTATCACCCTTTGCAACTGTGCTGCCAAAAAAAATAAAGGAGGAAAGGTAAAGCAATGGAAAATGCCAAAGCAGATGCTTCTGTGCATAGATAGTTGGGGTTTTTTTACATGACAGGACAAGGGGAATGGCTTCAAAATGACAGAGGGGACAGCTGGGTGGGATATTGGGAAGGAATCCTTCCCTGTGAGGGTGGGCAGGCCCTGGCACAGGGTGCCCAGAGGAGCTGGGGCTGCCCCTGGATCCCTGGGAGTGTCAAGGCCAGGTTGGACGGGGCTTGGAGCACCCTGGGCTGGTGGGAGGTGTCCCTGCCCATGGCAGGAGTGGGATGAGATGTCCTTTAAAATCCCTTCAAACTCAAACCATTCTGTTATTCCATGAGTTGAATTTTTAAATGAAAAGAGGAGCAACATTTGAAGTGTTTCCCCAACACTGTGTCCCTTACAAAGACTCCAAGTGCTGTTGGTCCCCTCAGCCCTGGCTGTCGTGGAGTCCTGTGAGGTCCCAGCCCAGATGAAGTGTCACCTCTGCACCTTCTCTGCCCAGTCTCAAAGCTCCACCAAGTGTGGAGCTTTTGGTGTGGAGCTCCCCCAAAGGAGGACTCCCTGCTGGCAGCTCTGAGGGGCAGCATTTCCTCAGCCTCCCTTCGGCTGGAGGAAGGGAGCAGGAAATCTCCGAAGGGAAAGTTGCTCTAATTAATTTTCTGTGTGTACACTTTACTCACCCAGTCAATTTGTCATTGTAGGCTATAATTTACTCCTCTCTCCACAGACTTCTGGGCAGCAGAGTAAAAGACTTCAGGTATTGCAGAGTGTGCAATACTGATGAGGAGGCACAAAAATCAGTGCTCTTGCAAACCCTCCCATGGCTTTGAATCCTTTCTTCCAGCTGCGCTTTAAAAGAACTTTCCATCAAAGCCAGGAGAAAACCATATACAATTTGAAACCTTTAGCTGACCTCTTGTTTCCAAAGGGTTATGGCTTCAACCTCTGGGTCCTTGCAGCTTCCTTTGTTCCCCTCAGAAGTTCCCTGGCAGTGTGCTCAGTCGGGCTCTCACGTCAGCTCCGTCGTGCCCTGCTGGGAGCCCGTGCAGACGAGAGGCTCTCTGACCTTCCCTTCAAACAAAACACAAAAGGCAGAGGATGAAACCAAGCGAAGCGAGAGCAGGAGTTGTAGCAGGCACTGAGAGCATGGTGGGAAGGGTGAGATACAGCAAATCCCACGGCACAAGGAGCATCTTAACCCTCTCCCTGCAACCCAAGGTGGAGGAGAGTCTGTCCTTGGCGTGGCTTACAAGAGATTTCTCATCCTCGGGTGGGTACCTTAGAAAGCCCAGGTAAAACTGCAATGAAACGAAGAGAAAAGCCACCAAAATCCCCAGCTGTCGGTCTGTTGAGAGCGGCTTTGCAAAGTTTGGCTCTCTAAATAAGGAGGGAACTGACCTTGGAAGTTGTAGAATGAAGGGAGATTGCTGAAAGCACCGCCACGAAGGGACATCAGGAGTGTTTTCATTTCTGTTCAGCTTTATTGCGGGAGCCAGATGACAGATTCTTGAGCTATTCCTTAAAAGACAGAGCTTGGGAGCAAGGCAAAATACAAATAGCAACTCTGATAGTAAAATTGAGACCATTTTTAACATAGAAGCACCTCAGAACACACAGGAAATAAAAAAAGAGATGTTCTGAATAAAGCTCTTAATAATGTTTAACCATAATAAGGGAGCAGCAGAGAAAGGATGAAGAGGATTTAGTGAGTCATTGTGGGCACAGAGACATTGTGGTGTCTCCTAAAATGAATCCATTTCTAAGAGCACAGGCTTGTGGGGATGTTTAGAAATCACATCTTGCATCTCAATCCTTGATAATGTTCAAATATGAGCATCATAACCCAGCTCCCAGTGATGCTCTCCCTGCTGCTCACTGTCTTTTCATTTTACAGCCCGAGTTAAGCACCGTTTCTCGGGTCTGAACAACTCGATGTTTCCTCTGCAGAGATTATTTTCACAGCAATAATCCAAGTTTTTCATTTGCACCATCAGCCCATCACTGATTAGGGAATGGAACAAAAAAATGGGGTGTGTGGAGGTGCATTTTAGTTTCCAATTTATATGTTTGCTCTTAATTTCTCGTAAATTTATGCTGAGAGCTGATGGTTGAGGGAGAACAGATTTTTCCAGTCATGCAGCAGTTTTGAGCAGGGTGACTTTGAGTTCTGCAATTTCCTCCCAGTCCTTTGAATCATCACAGGCAGATTGTGCTTCCCAAAGTCGCTCAGCTTTATTTTTGCCTCGTCTGACTCAAATTTGGGGATACTACATAGCATATTGAACACTGTCAGAAGAACAAACATTGACACAATGAGGTGCCCCGAGAAGAGTGAAAGGTCCTCTAAAATCAACAGGAGTCTTAATTATTAAGACTTAAAACTAAATCTTGTCCTTTTAGGGCTTTTATTGAAAAGTCAGAGGTTCATTCAGAGGGAAAACAAGCTTAAGATCAATCAACTGAATTTACCAAACCCAAAAGTCAATGAGGTGGTGGAGCGTGTAAATATTCAGTGAAACTTTTCCAACCTCCTTGAATGGTGACCTTCCAAATTGCACCATCTGCTCCCAGAATTCATGGAGCTCAGGGTCTGAATCTCCTAAGGGTTCCATTCTTGGGGGAAGCAGAGCTAGGGAAGCATGACCAATAATCTCCCAGGCTGGAAATCTCTGGAGTTCTCTGCAAGGATAGTGAGGGGAGCTTTCTGATGTGGTGGGCATAGCTGATGAGGAAACTCCCTTGAAATGGATGCTAAAACAAGGAGAGAGAGAGAGAGCTTGGCTGGCACTCAACATTTAAATAGAGCATAAAAAGCTGTTACTTTATTATTTCACGAGGAACTAAAGCAAAGTAATCAAGAATACTTGTGTACAACTTATTGTAGTTAAAAAACTAGAGGGACTGTAATTCAGATTTTGGAATCCAGCAGCTTTATGAACTAAAGCAGCAATAAATCCAAAAATAACAAAATGAAATAGAATTTAGGAAGCTATTTAAGAACAATTTGAATTAAACACTGCATTAGTGAGCATTTGAGTGAATCTATGTATTTTTATATTGCCACAGCTCTTGGTTGGGTACAAACAGCAGGATAAAATAGGAAAGTAAAACTCTTGGAAATGACAATTACTGCTTTTTATAACAGCAATTGATATTTACAGTATTCCCTGCTCAAAGCTGGATTTGGGCAGCTCTGTAACCACTGTCTCTGAAACTTCTGTACTATAAGACACATTCCCAGGTTTCCACCCAATCCCCAATAAATGCATCCCACATGGATGACTCCCAGGTTTTCTCAAGACACAGGGGTTTGTCCCTTCTCCCCAAACACAGTGGCACATTTTACTGCCCCTGCTTCTGTAACACTGCAAAGGAGAAAGAACTTAGGGATTAGAACCTTTGTTATTATTTATTATTTCCCAGAAGAGCAGTTGAAGTTCAGAGAGTTCAACTGGAAGATCCCAAAGTCTCAAGGTTCTGGACTTGCTGACCTTTAATCACCACAAAGAGGTTGAGGAGAGAAGCTCCACAGGAATGGGGTCCTGGTCACACATTAAAGAGTGAGCAGAGGGTGGAAATGCAGGGAAGGACAACTGAGGGAGAGGGAATTTAAGTCTGCTCTGCAGCACTGAATATTGGCAAACACACCATGGGGATGCAACGGGATGATTGCACTTTAGTCACCAAATTAAATAGATCACAGAATCATGAATTCAATTAAATGAACGTTGGAAAAGACCTCTGAGATCAGCAAGTCCAACCTTGGACCAAACACCCCCCTGCCCACTAAACCAGATCACAGATTGCCACTTCTACTTGTTGTTTGCAATTTCCAGGGACGGGGACTCCACCAACATCCCTGGACAGCCTCTTCCAATGTTTAACCACTCTTTCAGTCAAGAAATATTTCCTGATATCCAAGCTGAAATTCCCCTGGCACAACTTGAGCCCATTTCCCCCCTTGTCTAGTCACCCTGGGAGAAGAGGCTGACCCACACCTCACCACAACCCCCTCCAGGGAGTGTAGAGAGATCACTGCAGGAATTTCATGGAAAATCACTGGTTTTCATTGGGGAAGAAGAATTGTCAAGCTTACCTTGAGTACAGAGCTTTTCTCTTCCATGAGAATAAAAAGCTTTACCACAAATATTATTGAACTATAATTTCATACTGCCTTTAAACAGATGCTGTGTGTGCACCTGACCACATCAGAGGTGAATTGGAACAGGAACGATTCATAAACCCGCCCTTATAAACTTTATAAAAGCAGCATATTAAAAGCAAGGAGTGCCTTGCCAGCGCACTGTTTCACTCAAATATTTTCATCAGAAAGCTTTGCATTGAGACAAACAGGCAGAGAGGGAGGTGTTAGCATGTCTTGCACCTCTGGCAGGGATTTCAGTCTGTGCAGGGAAGGTGGAAGACATCAAAGCAAAGTCTCCTCTGATGTTGGCAGGAGCAGCCCACACCTCATCTGACATGTGTAATTAGTATCTGAGGTGCAAGGGAGTGAGGACTCTCAGCTACAGCCTTTGTAAGAGAGAACAAAGAGCTGGAGAGATGCTGATATTTAGCCTTGATGTTCTTTTGGGTTTTAAAGCAAACACAAGTGTTAAATACCTCCCTATGAATAGTCTGGCATAAAGGAGGGAGGCCAAGCAGAGCCAGCAACTCTACACCAAAGCACTGAAGGAGATAGACCAAGATTTTCTTTCTGTGCTTTGATTTCTTCTCCCTCCCAGCTTTTAACCTCTTCCTACCTCCCCACGCAGCCACATTTCCACAGCACTGCTGTCTGGGCAGAAAATTTGGCTCCTCAGGGTGCCAGAACTGCTCTGGCACCTGCCTTTGGTTCCCAAGGACCAGCATCTTGGGACCAGCTCTGCTCCTTCAGAAAGGGACTCAGCTGAAGGCTCCTGGCTGGGGGCATGTCCTACAACTCCATCTTCCAGCAGCATCAATGTTGATTCCCTTTCATGATAAGGACCTGCCTTGTGTGTGGGCTTGACAGCTGCCAACCCTCAGAGTGACAGGGAAAGGAGCAAGAATTGCCTAAAACCCTCCTCCACGTCTTGCTTTCACAGTGGATCACTACTTTTGCTAAAAACCAGCAGTGGACAGCAGATGTTTATCCCACACAACCAGAAAAAAACCCCTACAGAGCCCATCGAGAAGCCAACAGTTGTCAGATTAATTTATCTTGTGTTTCTCAGCCAGAGATGGTGTCTCAGAGCAAGTCAAGAGACACCAGGACCCTCAGCCTGCTCTTTTCTCCAGCAGCTTTTATACTTCATACCCAGATTTATCTTCAGATTTAGAAATAAAACTTTACATGAGACTTGCCCCGTTTTTTATCTTCCCAGAAAAAAAACAAACTCCTTTCCTGTCAGTATTAAAGGTGTGTGGTTCTGCAATTTCAAGCTGCAAGAAAGTAGAAATGGGAGGCAGGGAAAAAAAAAGTGATGAAATGAGGAAGATGAAAATTTAGGCTGAATAACAGGAGAAACTTCTATCTCCTAACAGACAGACACAATATAAACATAAACTCTGAAATAACAGATTGGTCAAAGCACTAGAAATGAAGTGCAGAGAACAACTTCTGCCCTGGCAGGAGATGAGCTCGTAAGCAAGTGGCTTTTATCCATCTCCCACTTCTGATTGCACCCTGAGAAGAGGGAGAGGGTATGGATATCAAAGGAAATTGCCTTAGGGAATTTAGTCTCACTATTAGCTCTCTACCCTCAGGGACGTTGTTATGAAATGAAAAACACCCTCTAGACTTGCCATAATGGCAAAATGAAAGAGAAATTCCTATTTGGAAGAAAATGCCTGCCAGATGTTTATGAGATGGGGCAGACAATAACAGGAGAAAGTCAGATTTTAGCAGCCAGAAATGGCTCTTGTGTGGCTGGACCAGCAGGAACCTGTGACAAGCAATATATTTCTGTTTAAGGATTAATTGCCACCTTTCAGCGACATGAGGTTTCCACCAGTGGGAAGCTTGGAGAGAGATTTCTTTTGCATCTTATCCTTGTGGTGTCCCAGTGGTTTCAGGAAGGTAATTGAGGCCTCTTTTAAAAGAAGAAGCTTCTGCAATGCCTCTGTCCTGCCAATAACAACCTTTCCTGCACCAGTAACCCTTTCCTGCTGCTGCCATTAGCATATAGGCATATTTATTATGTACAGAATATTGAGACAAGGGGCTTCTAAGAGCTTACCTTGGGGAGAAAAGGAGCTCAGTTTGTCTGGAGGGGAAAAGCAGAGTTGGCTTATGTGGTAAAACACATCCTAAAATATTATGGGGTTTGGAGAAAGGCAGAAAATCCTTTTGGGAGTGTCCAAGGCCAGGCTGGATGGGGCTTGGAGGAACCTGGGCTATGGAAGGTGTCCCTGCCCATGGCTGGGGTGGGACTCGATGGGTTTTAAGGTCCCTTCAAACTTCTGGGGTTCTGTAACCTTGACAAGACAGTGTCTTGGACTGAGATTAATCTCCCCCCTGACTCACCAGCTTCCCATATAAGTCTCTTAATTCCCTTTCCACAAACCTTCTCCCCTGCTGGAATGAAGGACAAGATAGAGGCACAGAGCTGTTTGATTTGGTGACCCAGGCCCCCATCAGGGGCTAAAAACTGGCCCAAGAGCACCAACTCATTCCTCATGCCCACCGTTCATCTCATGATGGTTCTCACAGCTGCGCAGAGCCCTGGCCTTCAGATGGCAGATGGAATTTTATATTCCCTTCTGCAGACCCCAAATCAATTTGTAAGCTCAGAAATTTCATATCTGCCCACAGTAAATTTCCTGTTTTCGTAGACAAGGATCAAATCTGCAGCTCATGGTCCAGGTGCTCAGTTGTCATTCCGAGTTTTACACACGCCCAAAAGTCTGAAACCCAATGACTTTGAACATCATGTTCACTTTGAAGATGAACTTTTCCATTAACATAATCTCAAGTGGAAATATCATATTTATAAGGTGATATACATTTATATAAGTAGTAAAATATTAAAAGCAGGTTAAGATCATGCTTTTAGCAGTCAAGAGGTAATGTAGTTTGCCATTCCATACAAAGCCAGTGTGCCCACACTGAAACAGCTCTGACATTCCTCGCTGTTCCTGTAGGAAAAGCCATTCAGAGAACACGCATGAAGGCTCCTGCTGCAAGGGATGGGACCCTTCCAAGCATTGCACATCATTTCAAGAGGAATTAAACTCTCACCTCCCATTTTTAGTCCTTCCATGTCTCATCAGAACCATGATTTAGAGTGAAGCATAAACAGCAATGCAGGTTCTAACAAAAGAAAGTTTTCCAAAAGAGGTGGTGAAAACCCCCCCAGTTTAAGATCTAAACCACTAAACCTGTGAAATATTGTCCTGTGTCTTTAGAATATGGAGCTATGAAGCACTAATTTACAATTAAATACCACGTTTAGCAGGCTGTGTGTTCAGAACAACAACTCAATAATATAATGCAATAATAACTCAATAACGTAACATCCAATACACTCCTCGGAAATGAATGGTAATGATTAGCCTGTTTATTAATGGCTAAAATGGAAAGTGCCATAAATTTTTGCTGGGGGAGTCAGTAATGATACATTATCCACATTATTTCCCATTAAAAAATTCATTCTTTCTGTGCATTGTACCTGAAGTTCCCAGAGGTGCAGTTTTGTCCTCAAATGTACGGGTAGAAATTTCTGGAAGAACAAAATAAAGCAAAACAAAGAACCAACCAAACCCACCAATCTCTGCTGTGTTATATTCACACAGTGCTTTAGAAACTTTATTTCCAGAATTGTCCATCACCCACATGTGAACCAACTGTTCACAATAACTGGTAGAGTTTAAAGCCCCAGTTCAAAACAACTGGTTGGGTTGAGTTTAAGGCACCGATTCAAAATAACTGGCTGAGTTGAGTTTAAGGAACCAGTTGAAAATAACCAGTTGGGTTGAGTTTAAAGCACCAATTCAAAACAACTGGCTGGGTTGAGTTGAAGGAACCAGTTGAAAATAACCAGTTGGGTTGAGTTTAAAGCACCAATTCAAAATAACTGGCTGGGTTGAGTTTAAGGAACCAGTTCAAAATAACCAGTTGGGTTGAGTTGAAAGCCCCAGTTCAAAGTAACTGGCTGCTCCCACCCTGTTTCTGCTCCCACCTCCAAAAGCTTCACTGTAGGATTGAGGACTAAATTTTCCAAAGGTCCTTTGGAAAACCATTTAATTCAAGAGTTTAAATTTCTGTTCCTGATCTATATCCTCACCAGAAGGCCAAAAAGAGATTTTACCAATGCCTGATGTCTCCCCAAGTGCCATTATATGTCACAAAATGAATGCTTTGGGTTGGAAAATCTCTCTAAGGACATCAAGTCAACCATCCCCCAGCAGTGCCAAGGCCACCACTAACCCGTGTCCCCAAGTGCCACATCCACACAGGGATGAGGATCCACCACTGCCCTGGGCAGCCCCTTCCAGGGCTGGACAATCCTTTCCATGAAGAAATTTCCTTAAATTCAATCTAATCCTCCCCTGGTGGGAATCTTTGTTTGGGCAGCGATGCGGCAGCTGCAATATTTGTGACTTTTGGTGTAAAATCTGTGTTTTGGTCCCAGAGGAGCAAGTGTTGAGTTGTGCAGTCACTTGGCAGCCCTGCTGTCAGTGTGTGTGTTTTCACAGCCAGAGTGTCTGCACCACATCCCGTCTCCTGCTGGTCCTTCTGCCCACACACATCCAGCTGGGAGGGAACACATTGACTCACTGCAGCCCAAGTGGTGCTCAAGAGTGGGGAGAGAGGCTGCAGAGGAGCCCACTGATGGAAACTCTGGGAAAATTCACATGGCAATCAGTCCACGAGGCTTTTCCAACCGTGGAATAAGAATTAATTGAAAGTACAGTTGAACTCTAATACTGAAATTATTCACCAGACAAACAGGTTTTCCTAGTCTGGCTTTTGTCAATTGAAGAGTGAGGGATATTTGGGGGAAAAACAGGGGAGAACTTGGATTTTTTTCTTCCTGAACCTATGTCCCCTTCTGATTTTTTTTACCCCCTATATTGTCATCTTAAAGTCAACTCCTAAAAAGTGTAGTTGGAATGCAAAGCACAGCTGGCAAACTGAAGGAAATATTCTCTGGCACAAGTGAGGGATACACTGCAGATTTCCAGATATTCTTCTTCTGTGTTTGGGTCCATTTAACCTTTGGCACCTTCAGTAGATCCTCCTGTTTGAACTGACCTGGGTGGTCCCATTTCCTCCCATTCCTTCATTTCTTGAGCCAGAGACTGGCACAAATATTGCATAAAAAGTAGTTTGGATTTTACAACCCGAGCATTTTGGAATAGAAAGGCCCCAAGAGCTCCTTTTCTGAGTTATCCCTGTTTAGAGTTTGCTACAGATCACCTGAGATCTGTGAAAACCAGGCACGAGGCTGCCTTGCCACATTTCTTCAAGCTCCTGAGAATTAAACCCTTCTGTGTTACATTTCTGTTTTACATTTTGCACAAGAGTAAATTTATTCCTTAGACAACAACCTGAAAGCAGCATTTCTGGCGTTTAGACTAATTCATTACATCAAAACATAAACCCCATAAGCTCGAGCTAACAAGGGAAATACCTGTACTACCAAAAGGACAGGTTTCTACAACAGGAGAGCCTAGCTGCAAAATGCTGGAAGTGTTGTAAAGCCTAAATGGAATTCAGCACAAAGACATTCAGCTCAATAAAAGCTGCCATTAAGAGCACTTTTCCCATTACTTCGTTGTGTCGTGAAATAATAAGAAATGAATAAAGAAATACAAGGGTATAAAGAAATGCAGCTTCAAAGATAACACCTACTGATAGTCTGGGTTATTTTGCTTGATCTAAAATGCAATTTGAAGGTCTGATTGTAAAGACAAATGCAATTAATTAGTTCAGCCACTAGAAAGCAGATCCTCACCTTTGCTTTGAATCCAAGCTCCTTCCTGCCCCAATCCTCTCCTCCATTCTTTTCTTCCCAAATCAAGATGAAAGAGGTTTTCATGGATACCCCAGAGCCAGGTCAGTCCTCTGGTGTGGCAGAAGCTTCCCAGAGCCAACACTGACCAGAAAAAAAGGAACATAAATATGGGGAAGGTCGTGGCTGATATAACACATGCAGGGAAGAGCAAACCTCCAGGAAATCTGATTTGGGCTGTGTATGTGGGTGGTTGGAGCAACATTCCCATCCCCACATCAGCTTGAACAGCTACACCAACTCAGCCTGAAGAGCCACACCAGCCCAAAAAGACAAATTTGTAATTTGTATGAACATAACAGGAAACCAAAAGACCTTTTTTTTATAGATGGCAGCTCTTCTGTTTTGCTGCAACGTAACAATTTCCTGCCTCTCTCTGAAAAGCTGCTCACCATGCAAACGAGAGAAACGTGCAATAACAACAATTCTCGCATTTTAATGCAGGTTTCTCAAACTCTTTGCCTTACTCCCCCCATAATCACCTCCCCACGAGTGATTTCCATGGCCCTGCCCATGGAGCAGCTGGAGTGCACACCGTGGGTGCAGCAGCTTCCCATCTCCTGCCACATGTCACCAGTGGGGGATGCCCCACCAGCCCCTCCCTGGGCAAACAGGGCACTGCATTATCTTTTCTACAAGTGCCCGTGCTGAAATAGCCCATTTCCCACACGTTTCTGCAGTAGAAATCCTCATTTCCATGAGCCTGTTCAGATTCTGCTTTTACAGCCTCCCATTCCAAGCCCTCAGATTATTCACTGCAATGATCTCCCCCTTTCCACTCATCCCTCGCCTTCCCTCTGCCTGCTGCACAGAACAAAGTACTTAGAATTCAACCTTTAAGTTTTTATTCCCACAAACACTTTTTTTTTTTGTCATTCCATCGCTTCCAAGTCCCTGCATTTGGCACTATTCCTGTTTTTCAGTAAGGCCGTGGCTCCTGTACAAATCAGCAAGCCCAGTTCCAAAGATAATGATGTTTTCCTCCTGCCATTGCTCACCTGGGGTGAAGGTGAGCTTGTAAACCACATGTTTTCAGCAAAGAGCAAATTCCTGAACTCCTGACCTGGAAAAAGCTACTTTTGTGTATCTGAGGAGCTGGAGGAACATCCTGCATGATTTATCACAGCAGATACAGGACAACAAACAGAACATTATCCAACAAGACAGGCTATTGTTCATTCAATAACGTTGTTTCTGAGTACCTGTGCAATATTCACCGGTGTTTCTCCATCTACTTAAAAAAGTAACTCTAATTACTTTACTTGCTCCATAATATTGATTGATACTTTAAATCAGGCACACATTGAAATTCAGGGGGGCTCTGTGAAAGTAGGGGAGGAGGCAAACAGATAAACAGTCATTTCTATGTGTTATTTATTCAAATATAAAACACACTACCCAGTAGATGCACTGTTTGCAGGCAATGCCTGATTCTTGCAAGTAAGAATGGGGGCAAAACACTGGGAAATGCTTGTTTCTCCCTCCCATCTGTAAGGCAGATTTGTGCTTGGCCAAGGATCTTCCCCCCCATTTCCCATCCAGCACAGGGATGGCCCTTGCTCAGGCTACCCACAGGATTTAATTATACATTATTTTCATTTTTAAAGAATGAAAGCAGTTTTCAGCAAGAATATTAAATTAAATTTCGCATTTGGAGAGTTTATAATTTCAAGCCACGCATAAATAACTTGTATTTTAAATCAGTGGGACTCACCACAGGAGAAATCAGCTTGTTGAGCATCCATGTGGATGTCACCATTCCAGCTACACTTCTCAGAGCGGTGTCAGCCAGCCAGTGTGCTCAGGAGAGTCCATGGATTTACAGGGCCTGAAGCAGAGTATTTTGCTTTATGACTGTCATCATTTAGCCACAGAATTACTGGTTTGGGGGTGTTTGTTGAAGATTACACAAAGATACAAAAAGGGGACGTGGCCAGGAGGGAAATCTGTAGAACTAACAACGCAAGCAATTTAAAATCAATAATAAATATCAATTGTACTTTCTAGGAAAAACAAATCCAGCAGTAGATATAACGCAATTCTTAAAGAAACTGAGATTAAAGCAGTTTCTCCAGGAAAATAAAAGGTTTCATGGGATAGGCAGATATCACTCCATAAAACTCCTTCTGAGCCTTGCCTGACGCAGGAGATGCAAACACTCTTTGTTGGTGCTGCCAGAGGACAGGCAGAGCTTGTCATTTCTTTCCTGCTCCATCCCAATTACAGAAATTGCACCAGGACCTGCAGGTAAAGCTTGTCCATCCTCATCTCTTCTGCCAGCTGAAGGGGCTCCTGAAACCTGCCTGAGAGCATTAATAAAACCTTTATCTAATTCAGCTGATGTGTTCAATACTCGGAAAGGTCCAATTCTTGCCTTGAACATCAAAACCACCAAGGAGAAGTTGCCTCAAAGGGCAAACTGTCCTGCAGGCCAGGAAATAATCAGAGTCAAAAAGGAACCTTGATGGAGATGGGGGGGAGAACTTTTAAACCATCATTTTAATAATTTTTTTGCTTTTACCTAACACCTCACTGTATTCAGAATACTTTGATTGTGCTGGGGCTTCAGGACAGCTCTGCCCACAGAAGGCAAGAAGCATACCTTAATCTCAAAGATCAAGACACAGGGTTATATGTCCAGAGGGCATTAGAGCCCTTATTTTCTAGACTGAATGTCCCATTGAAGTCAAGACTACACAGTTTATCAAATATTACAGAATATCTGTCCCTCGTTCCATGATCTTTCTGGGTCCCTTCCAACTCATCATATTCTGTGATTTCAGATTTTATACAAATGGGGCGTGGAACAGCTTACTAATAAGTAACACCCCAACAGATTTAGAGGCTTTAAATTCTATTTGCTACCCTTCAGAAAAGATGAACTGTTGCCTCACTTTTCCGACTCCGGCGAACGGATGATTAATTGAATCAAGACCTGTCTTATCTGGTGAGTCTTGGCAGCTGTAACAACAAGGGTTATTTGGGAGCATCTGAAAGGAACATCCCTGAACAGTGAAATCCACCCTTTTGTCAGGTGTGCTGCAGTGGCACGGCCAGGATGGATGACTGACACATGGAGGGGGCGAAACACTTCTTTTTATGCAGCCGCATATTTGTCTTCACCCCGTTAGGCTCCTCTCTCTGCCCCTGGTGACATCCCAGGTCTGAGTGACAATCCCTCCTGGCCTCTGTTTGTCTGGGTGTCGTGCTGGGAGGATTACAGAAACACAGGGAGCTATCCATATTTTATATCAGCATTTCAAAGGCGATGTGCACGGAGCTGTAAAACTCACAGGATAGTTTGACGCTTTCCTCTGGTTATGCTGCATTGTGCCCTGCTGTATTTATAGCAAATTTGGAGGGTTTATAAAGCCAGAGAGCACAACCCCAAAAAAATATCACATTCAAGGCATCGGTTTTCATCATTACCCAGCCCCACTGAAAGCCCAGACAGATTTGTTTCCCTACTTATCACGCTCTGCTAAATATAACTTGGTGAGTGGATTTAGCTGGGAGGAGCCACCCCAATGGAATTTATTCCACAGTTTTACATTCCTCCCGAAACGCAGGACGTCTTTGAGTGGAACTCAGAGATCCAATGAAATAAATCAGATTAATCCCTTTGGAAAGGCAGCTCAAGGGGAAAGCCAATCAGTTCTTTATGTCATGCATTCACTCGTTTCTGAGGGATAGGATGGGCACGGGACATGTGAAACTCCACCGAGAGTAATTATTGCCTTTTTGGAGCAAGCTTTCAAATCCTCCCAGGTGACAGACGACTCAAATTTACTACACAACCTGGTACAAACCCCCTGATTCAATACCCACATTCAGAGCCTACAGGGGGATTCATATTCCAAAGGGATCTGCTGGAATACAGAACAATTCCACACAAATTTCAATGGTTAATAAGTGGCTTTAAAGCCCTTGAGATTTGGTAAGAAATAGGATGACAAGAGGCCAAGGAGAACATAACCAGAATATCATCGGTGGCAGCAATTTTAGTGGGTGTTCACCCCCTTTACCTTGTTCTGAAATCAGCTGATTCTCAAATTTTAAATAAAGCCCCCAACAATACTGTCCACAAAGAAAGAGTGGTGTTTATAAAAGCTGCTCCCTTAGGAAAGATCTCAGGGAATGTACAAAAACACTCAGAGTTTTCACCAAAATTAAAGGATATTCACTCAACCCAGACAAAATTCACAGCAAAGTGACCTGATCAAGAGCTGTCCTCTCAAACAGCAACCCTCACCCCAACCACTGCGAGAAATGGCTTTTGAAAAAGCAATTTTTTAAGTGCAGAGTGAGAAATTACAGTTCTGAAACAGCAGAAAGTGGCCAGGAGAACACCAAGACATGAATCATGGCTCTCACTGATTGTTAAACATAGAAATCAGGTAAATAAAATCACAGGAGAAATGGCCACAGCAAAGTTGTTAGTGAGTCTTCAGAAATCACCTCATCTCTTTATCCGTCACTAGAGGAGCAACCCCACCACAACATCAATTGCCACCTCTGGATTTGAGAGCAGGAACAGCTGCAGCAGCTCAAGAAATGCGGTTTCTTTGCTTTCTCATCAGAAAAAAAGGGGGTTTTTCTTTGCAAAAATACAATGTCAAGTTGGGTCAGAAACAGCCTCACCTGCAACAGACACAACCATGGCTCTTCCTGGAGAGGCTGGGTCCATGGAGTGTCTCTTCCAGCTGCTTCTCAGGCTGCTCCAGGGGACGTTTAGATTGGCCATTAGGAAAAAATTCTTCCCTGAAGGGTTGCTCAGGCATTGGAACCACCATTTCTGGAAGTGGCACGAGGACATGTGGATGTGGCACGAGGGGACGTGGTCCAGTGGTGAACACGGGCTGGGTTAAAGGTTGGCCTCCACCCCAGAGGTCACCCCAACCTTCTGTGATTGTATGGACTGCATTCCAAAAGGCCTAGCGAGCAGGTGGAAGTCACTTGGTCAAGTCAGGATGTTGGGCCAACCCCTGGAATGGACACGAGGCCAAAAACTGAGAAGAAGGAGCCCTTCCCTGGTGTGGTCCCAAGGACACTTGGCTCTTCCAACTCAAGGTGGGGTTTAGACACCAGGACTCTGAACCTGTTCCTGACCTAAACAATGATATCCTAAATCAATTCTCCTTCTGCTGCCCTTCAGCCCAGCCCTCCCTTGAAATACAAAACACAACAAACATGAGGACCTTCCCTCCTCGGTGCCACAGACACACCCAAATCCTCTTTCTGCCTGATTTCGGCTTTAAGCAGCTCTAGTCATGAATTCAGGGCTTCTCCTGGAATAATTCAGGTATTGTTTCCCTCCTGTAATTCCAAACCACTTAAGCCTTGGTTTGTTTTCCTGAGCAGCACTAAAACAGGCAAAAGTCCTGGTTTGGTTTCGTACCTAGAGTTGTCATATTTTCTTTTTCCTTTTCAAACTCATGAACACTTTTTCAACCTCAATAATGCACCTACCTATTTTGTCTTTTATCCTCCTACCATTTCCTCTGTTTCTTTTTGCTCCCTCCAACATCTTTTCCTGTTCAGCCAAGTAAATCTGAACAATTTCACCAGATTTGCCCATTTTTGCTCCTATTGTTTAGCACTTTCCTTTAGCTCATTAAAAACACATTTAAAGCCAATCACCCTGGAAGCTCCTGAGAAACCTTCCCTGTTTGGAAAAATGATCACTTTATTCCTCACTTGTTCTGTCTTTTGGTCGTTTTGTAATCCATTATTTTCTTGAACATCTTTGACAGGTTGCACTGCACACCTTGGCTGAACACAACAGATAAATGAAGCAGAACGAGAAATAAAAACAGGCTTTCAAATGTTCAAAACATGCATTTGTTACAAGAAAACTATTCAAACCTTTTTTGGTTTCTCTTTTCCTAATCAAATAAAACGGATATTTAAGGAAAGTCCAACCATATATTAATAATTCCTGTGAATAAATTGAACTTAAGAGGTTTTCATATTAAAAATATGGAATATTTTAATAAAAATAACCTGGTTTAATGTTCCTATGAAATAAATTAGATCCCCTGCCCATTTGGGATGTATCCCAAAGGCAGTTTTTTGAGGATAAAAATGCTAATTTTCTCTGAACATCCCCCTGTGCAGCTACCACAGAACAATATTGATTGGATTTCAATACGAGGGGCACCTGCACTCAGACAATAATTCCTATTATTGTAACAATTGTTCCACATGCAGAGTCATCCTTTTCTGTTTCACATTGAGAATAGTCCCTGAATACTACCTGGAGATTGCTTGGAATTTTTCTTGTGGTGATGGTGTTTTCCTCTTCAATTTCTTTATTTTTTCCCCCTTTTTAGGTATTCCAACATTTAGGTATTTCTTACCTTTTCTTTCCTTATGGATAGACATTAATTTCATTTCCAGGCCAAGTTCTGACTTAACTGTGCCACTCCCTCTGTTCTTTTAGGCTGGCACCACATTCCTCACCAGGATTCCCTATTTTACCTGGAAAACTTTGAGCTGAACAGGAAAACTTCCTGGGAAAAAAAACTATTGCACAGAGAATTTAATCTTCCAGATGGAGCAGATTCTCTGCTCAGAAAAATAACAATCATCATCCTTACCATTATCAGTTGACACTTGGAGTGATGCCACTCCCAAAAAGTCCAATTCTTTGAGCAAAAAAACCTCCACAACACCAGCATTTTTTACATGAGGTTTGATTAGTGCCCAGTCACCAAGATTTAAATTAATTCCTTATTTTCCTTCGTCTCTCATGGAACCTCCCAAGGTCAGAGCCTCAAACCCGTAGGAAAAACTGGGACATTTTAAAGCCAGGCAGGAACTGATCATCCATGTCCTGCCATTTAGGATGGAAAAGTCCATATAATTTATTCAGAGACAGAAAGCACACATAAAATAAACATGACATGCAGGAGAAGACAATTTGCCCACTATTCCTATGTGGGTTCTTCTGGCCTTTTCAACTCTCAGTGTTTAAGAAGTAATTTTTCGACTTCAGTGTAGCCAGAAGTTTGGAGAAGTCCCTCCTTTTTTTTTATTTTAACACCGAGCTTAATTATCCCTTGAAATTAGGTCAGAGTTTTGGGGGAATTCCTGAAACAGGTTTTCAAAACTTGCACGCCGTGGTTGGTAAATGCTCCTGAAATTTCAGGATATTATGATTTGCAGTGAATCTTTTTCTGCTCTGAGGCAGCAGAAGCTGAAAGTCCTTGAGAGCTGAGTTTGATGAAGAAAAGAAGTTTAATTGAGAAGCCACCTTTGCAAAATGAGCGTCACCCTGGATATTGTTAAAAGCTTGAAGAGGCAAAATGAAAACAGGCTGGAGGCAAACACAGCATTAGATATATTTCCACTTTATAGCCCTAAGTTTTTTAGCACGTTGTGATAAGTGAAATTACCCAGCTTTGCAGCAAGAGAGGGAGAAGTTTACAGCACAATAAAATCAGCTGGAAAAAAAGCTAAAATAGCAATAGCGGCTGGAAAAAATAAGTTTAACACAGACACACACACTCACAAATCCAAGCTGGGCAGACAAGGCAAAGCCTTGCAAGAATATTATGGACTAAGTTGAGCATTATGTGCCACGGATACAGCACTGTAAATCTTTGTTTTATAGAATGAGTATTTATGGACTTTTGGAAGGACCAAACTTTCCTGCAGTTTTATGCATTCTCTGAACACCATAATATGTAGCACTTCTCACAGATGTTAAGACTAAACTCACATATAACATTGATTGATATATAAACCATTTTTATGGGAGAGCAGCAGCCACTCTGTGCTGCTCCTGAAAAAGAAGGGCAGAGAGGGGTAGTGAGACAAGACAAATTAAAAGACATAAAAGCCCATCAGTCAAGGCAGGCACGGGGTGCTGGGACTGACAAACACGAGGCATGTGTGGCCCTACAACTCAGCACCAGAAAATGCTCAGGGAAATATCCAGGGGATATTTCTTGTGGACTGTGAGAAAGTGCTGGGGAAAGGTGAAAGTTGTGGAAATAAATAGGGAAGGCACATATTGGAGGAAATGCTGCTATCCAAGGTGGCAGGGGTGAGCAGGGATGGGGATGGTAGAGCTGATAAACTGAAAAAGTATGTATATCAAACTCTCCACCATATCCTTGGTGTTGTCAGAGGTTTCACATGGAATCAGAGCCCCAGAAGGTTCCAACACAGACACACACTGAGCAACCAGAAGGACAGGGGGAGTTACTGGGAAGTCATGTAGCAGCAAATCATGGTACAATTATATTTGAAGAAAAGTTTCTCATCCTGCTGCACCCTTTGGATCAGCCTGAATTCCTTTGCACCCTCTGGATCATCAGCCTGAATTCCTTCTGTACCCTCTGGATCATCAGCCTGAATTCCTTCTGCACCCTCTGGATCATCAGCCTGAATCCCTCCTGCACTCTCCTCAGGAGAGCTCGGCTGCAAAGTGAGGGTCTCTCCCTTCGGAGTCAACTCAGCCTCTCTTTGCAGAAAGATCCCATTTGAGGAGAGTTTCACAAGGCACAGGGTGGGACTGGTGGGGCATCCTGTGCAGGGCCAGGAGCTGGACTTTGATGGGTTTTGTGGGGCCCTTCCAGCTCAGGATCTTCCATGGGTCTCTGGCTCCTACCATGACAATGACTCCTTGCCACCGAGGGATGGTTCAGGGTGTACTCACGGCCACTGTAACTTCATTAGTCATAAAGATTCTACAGAATCAAAGTCAAACGCTGTTCTCTGTTGCCTTTCAAGCATTCCCTTATTCATTACCTCACTGCAGTTAACCACCAACAAATCGTTTGGCTTCTCTTTTTTCCTTTTTTGATTCTGACTCCCAGACGCTCCCTGGGACCAATTTGCTGTTTGTAATTAATTATTTGTTGCTGCTTGTCAGAGCAATGCCCCTCGTCCTGGGAGAAGCCCCTGTGAGCTCCCAGAGCTCTGCAGACACTTCCCTGCTCGTTGTGATGCATTTCAAAGCCTGGCATAAACACTGATACCATCTTCTGTCCTGGCAAAATTAGATTTCATGGTCCAGTTGTCAAAGGAATAACGGGAATCCACGCAAAGAGCTGCCAGCGTGGGAATTACCTGTGGCTGTCGCAGATGACAAGTGTTAATTAATGTTTTTTCTGAGGGGACTGTCAAAGTGAATGGCCCCTTTACCTGTCAGCTGGAAGAGAAAAGCCTTTTCAGTGCTGACAGGTCACTCCCCTTCTTGGGCTCTCACAGTCCCACTTGCAGCCTCAATGGCTGCGACTTCAAGGAGAAATTATAAATGAAATAAAAAAAGAAGGCAATTCAATGTACCTTCATGAAAGACATTGGCAGGGAAACAGAACCAGAAGGGACGTGTAAGAGTTCAGGGGATTAACCACGCTGCAATTCCAAAGCTGTGCTGAACATCCTGTGCCAAAGCCCTGAGTCCAGCCCTTTGCAGCCCCAGCCTCTCCCAGGCAAACCCAGAGACAGCATTGATGGATGGCAAGTGATGTATTGGCCCCGTTGCCATGGCAACTTTCCTATCGACCTGCTGATCAATGCAGGGAGGCCGATTCCCCCCCTGGAATCCTGTCAGCAGCGTTAACATCCCTCAGCTCCGGCAGCACAGCCCCAGCAAGAGCTTTGCAACAGCACCAGAACTGCTCTGGTGGGCTCTCTTCCTTAGATGGACCTCTGAGGGTTACACGGGCAAGGAATGGTCACTCCACGGGCACAGATCTGGGAAATGTGGGCTCCACTCGAGGGAGGACCAAGAGCAAATTCCACATCAGGAACGTCCACTTGAGCGTGGTCCCAAACGTGTTGGTCCTAAAGCACCACCAGCACCCAGTAAACAGGGCTAATTCCTGGGAAAAGTCCACCCTGGAGGAGCAGAGCTCCAGGGAGGCTCGTACAGCACCTTCCTACCAAATCTGAGACTGGATGTGGCACTCAGTGCCATGATCTGGTAACCACAGTAGTGTTGGATCAAGGCATGGACTTGATCTCAGAGGTCTCTTCCAACCCATCTGATTCCATGATTGAAATAACAGAGCTGCAGGAGGGGCAGTAGCAAAGGGCTGCTATAATTCTATAGATACCTTTAATTGGTATTAAATATAATGGGGGAAACTGGCCGTGAAAGCAATTAAAATATTTGTCTTAATTTCCTAAATCCTGTTTTCACCTGGGTAATTAAAGCCTTAAAATGTTTATGGGAATAGAGGCTTTATTTTTAAAGGCGCTGAGGAGTTTGAAGGTACCCCTTAGTTATCCAGGGAGATTCCCAGGACCTTAGAGAAACAATTTCTGCTGTAATAAAAGTCCCAGCTTGGCACTCCCTGGTCCAACAGGTATTTATGCAGTGCATAGAGTGGTTAAAATAAATTATTGGGAATTATATCCAGGAATTTTAGAGTCAGTTCAACCCCTTTTTTTCCTATTAGAGAGACCAAGTTGCCAGGGCTAATTTTCATGGAAAGAGGCAAACGATACCTGGGCATGAGCAAATTAACCTCAGTAAGGTTAATTAAGTGTCGTTCCCCCTGTAACCTTAGCATACAATTTACTTACATGTACGTTTATTTACATGGGATTTATCTATAAAAATACCAGAAAGGACATGGTTCCCCAGTTTGCATCTTGTAACAAAGCAAATGGCACCATTTAGCAGTTCAGAATTTTAAAAAAAAATGTATAATTTGCCTTTTCAAAATTTCCCCTGAAATAGCTTCTGTGAGTATATAACTTCTGGGTTTCTCAGAGTCAAATGCCCCATTTAACCCCTCCTACAGTGTCTCTGCAATTGAAATAAAATTGGAGAACTGAGAACAGTCTTATCATACAAAATTGACAAAGTGGGTATCAAAAAAAGGAACATCTTTTGAGGAAAAATGAACATAAAAGGGAAGTTTTCAGCTTTAAAAAAGGGTAATTTTTACATGAATTTTCAAGCAAATATGAAGAACAGATTTTTGGTCAAAAATTGTGAAAATAACTATCATTAGTTTAAATGACAGTGTGAACACCTGCCAGGCACTGACTCAGCATCCTGGATGTGGAACATCATCCCTCCTTTACACTCTGAATGAACCTTCAGCCCCTGCACGATCAAAATTCCAGCAGCAGGTAATTCAGAGACAGAAAAAACCCAACCATCAAATGCAAAATCAGAGAGAAACGCCACAGCTGGTTGTGGGAAGTGACCTGCACATCCTTCACAAGCTCATCTTGGAAGTGGACAAAACAATATTCATCAGCACAGAAACCTTAAACCCACCAAGGACACGAAGCAGCAAAGATAACAAGATGCTCTCTTAACAAGAGACCCTTAAATGAAAGGATTTGTCAGGGTAATAAAAAACATAAACCAGAATAGATACAGCTTCAAACTGCAGCAATTCTTCTCAAGCAAAACGAGATCAAGGCAGGCTTGTAAGGGAAGACACAAACAATGAGTCTAAATAGCAAAGAGAACAACAGAACGAAAGAAACCAGGGAGATTAGCTTAGGAAAACAATGGGCAGGCAAATAGAACCAGAGATAACAACTCTCTTGGGGGAGAGGGTGTAAAATCAAAACAAAAGCAAGTGCCTTACCCAGCACAAACAAAAGAGGATGGATGGAAGAAAAACAGAATTACCAAAAAGGACTCAAAACGTAGAAATATGAGATGGTTGTAAAGAGCCACCACCCAGTCAATATAATTCCAGGGGGGAAGGTTGTTTTGCAGGAATAAACACAAGAGCACAGTGAGTGCCTCTCTTCTTTCCAAAACTTACCCAGCGCCTGTGTCCTTCCCCCCACTTTTCTAAGGGGATTTGAAGGCACAGCTTCATTTTCCAGACACTGTTAGATGGTCTTGGCTCCCATCAATATCATTACTCACAAAGCTTTTGTATTTATTTTTCCTGCAATGGCATTTGGTGAATCAGCCAAGACAGTGGCCAGAGATAACTGACAGGCATCACTCACATGGAACATTCCAGACTCTGTGTCCTACCCTGGGAATGATATTACAACAAGAGTGATTCAACATTTAAGAACAGGTCATTTCTTTTGGTCCGAAATGATTATGAGAGTTGGTTTCCTGATGTCAAAGTCTGGGAGTTTAAATCTAGCTTATATTGAAATCAATAGGGGGGGACAAAAGGGTAAATGGCATTTTTTGTGTTGATTTCAGAGACCTGTGAATCACTTTCCAACATATTAATCATAAAGCAAGGCATTCATCATTTCTTTGTGGGATGAATATGTTTTATGGAAAGTCATACCAAAGCCAAAGAAGATTTGCTCCAACACAAAGTTTATCTTCCATAATAAACTTTCTCCCGTGTTATAACCAGATACATGTTAAAAAAAATGGCCATAAAATGGTAAAGGTGAACAAAAAATAACTATACTTTGTGCCAATCCTTCGTAATTGAGGAAAATTGGGTTTCATTCAATGCTGTACCTGAAATATTTTCATAGCATCATAAAATCACACAATCATTAACGTTGGAAGAGACCTTTGAAATCACAGAGCCCAACCCTCAAACCCCACGAGTGAGCCGTGTCCTCCAGTGCCATATC
Source organism: Dendrocincla tyrannina (assembly GCA_035047865.1). NCBI lineage: Eukaryota > Metazoa > Chordata > Aves > Passeriformes > Dendrocolaptidae > Dendrocincla > Dendrocincla tyrannina. The sequence continues at coordinate 2,125,732 of JAWWMP010000011.1, read as the reverse complement.
CATGTGTCGTCTGAGTATTTCTCAGGATGGCAATCCCACTTCCCTGGACAGCCTGACCCAATGCTTTATAACCCTTCCCATGAAGGATTATTTTTTAATATCTAATTCTTTTTTACCCACATGTTCACACAGAGCCATCCATGGAAATGGTTGCTACAAAAACCAGCAGAGGTTCTGCCCTTTGCTCCTTTTCCTCTGAACTGCTTCCTCTGTTCTGAAGGTGGCTAATTTTATTTGATAAACTCCATATTAAATGTAATTAAACTCCCCATGCCTTCTTGGGTCATGGATTGAGCAGGATCTGGAGGCAGCAGATGCAGCATTCCGTGTGTGCAGCCCACTGGGATTGTGACTGCTCTGTGGAATGGTTGGAAATATCCACGTTTAAAATATACCGATTTCTGACAGCGGCTTTAGGTCATAAAAAGAAACACACACTTATCACAACTAACATCAGGGAAGAGATAGGGAGGAGCTGAGTTATCTTTGGAGTGATAAGAGCAAGGGGAAAACATTATCTGCTGGATTTCCAGACCTGCATCAGACATTCTTCTGGCACTGGGGAAGCCTCAGGCACTTCCAAATCCCCTGGGTTTGTTCTGTCCCACACTGGGCTCAGAGGCTGAGCTCCAATTAGCCTTTTTTTCCTTTTCATTTTAATTTAGTTGTTCAGTTATGCTGATGACAAGTTTGCAGTAACACTGTTTCCATGCTGGCACCGATGGGCATTTCTTTAACCCCACTGCAGTGTCACATAGGAGAAAACAAAAACATCTCCTGGTCCAGCAAACTCTCTCCCTGCTATTTCCCAGTGGGAGGGCTTGGCAAACAGTCCTGTTTTAATGGTTATCACTGCACTAACCTCAATTCTCTCCTCACCTACTTTGCTGTTCCTCCTCCCTCCCTGAGCCTTCCTCTTCCTTCCAGGCTTATTTGCTTTTCCACATTTGCCAGGAACTCTGTATAACTGATCCTAAATGTTTTTCCTCCAGTTTATTACTAGCACCCTGTTTCGCTCAAGTGCCAAATCCCTCTTTATCAGTGACATCTTTGTTAATTCCACCCAGTTCTAGAATGTTCTTGCGTTGCCCCAAATTGCAGCACCCACCTCCAGCAGTCTCTGTTAAGTGTCTTCATCCCCAACCTCTTTTAAAGGCTGCCTAAAACAAGTAAATGAAAAACCTGCTGCTTGACCTAATTGGCTGCTGTCAGGTCGTCTCTCTGCTTCACCTCCCATGAGCCATTAAGCTGCAGGGAATCATTTCCTGTTAATTAACAGCCTCAACTACAGCATTTTTAATCTGAGGTTCCTCCCACCGCGTTACAACCAACTGACAGACCCGAAGAGAGACTTTTGGTCAAGTCATGATCGTGAGTTTAATTGACTCTCTGGTCTTTTCTTGCTTATGGAACCTGTTTCTCAGCATGTGATCTCCTTCCATATGGCTTACAAAAAAATTTGGGGGAGTAGGGCACACAGAACACATTTGGTACTTCCATCGAGGTGTCCCAAAGCCCCAGTTGCTCGTTAAATTGGGCAAACAAGGAAACAGCCAGCCAAAAAACAAGACTGGAAACACAAACACCACTGGAACGATTTCCAAAAGACCATGAAGCAAACTATATTGAAGATTTACTTGGATGTTTCTTATTTTTGATGTCCATGTGACCTGCCTGAATTTATTTATCTATGGCAATGAAGCAACTTATAAAAAAAACCCAAATAAACAACTCCCTAAGCAGAGCTTCTGCTTTCTGAGGGTTACTGAGCACTGCCCTCTTTGCATGCACAGACTTGGTGTGTCTGCCTTCCCTGGGGCCTCTTCCCTCCACCTTCAATCAAAACCCCAAGAGCTGTCGAGGCAGGACGGGGAACAGGCTGTGATTAAACCTGGAGGATGCTCCACTCAGCCACAACTCTCCAGGACAAAGAGGAGGCTGCCACATTCCACGCACCACACTCTCCAGCATTAATTCCAGGGAAGAAATCACAGCTCAGTGAATCGGTGTAAGAGAAGGTTCTTACTCTTTGCCATGGAAACAGGTGAAGGGACACGTTACAGAAGGAATTGTTCCCCTGGAGAGGCTGTGGAGAGCTGGCAAGAGCAGCAGCCTGGTTTGAAAACTGGGGGTGAGAAAAATGGCATGTTTTGAAAGAGTCACATGCAGCAGGGAGAAGATGCCAGGTCCCTGAGTGGCTCTTCTCTGAAGCACTCCCAGATGCTCACTCAGATCGAGTGCAATTGTTTTGTCCTGAATGCCACCAGCAAAACACACGTAAAGTAATTTTCTTCACACCTAAGTTTCCGCTGTCATGATTGCTCTGAGTCATTAAAAGAGCGAAAGCAAATTGCAACAGCTCTGCCCACACGAGTGGAGGGCTCTCAGTGTTGCCCAGGCCAGGGTGAGATGAGATCAGCAAAAAAACAAGCCCCAAAATACCCCAACCACCACCAACCTGGAAAAACAGGCACATGTAGGATGCTTTGTTTTCCCTAAGCACTGAGCTGGCTGGATACACAGATCATGACAGTGTCTAAATGGGGCAGGATGTGCAGGAGACAAGTTGCTTTATGCCCTTCCCTTCTGTGCTCATCCTCATCTTGGCAAAATCAAGGTTGATGTATAAGTTGTCATGGCTAAATAAGTGCAATGCACACGGGCTCCCTCTGTGTAAAAATAAAGCAACAATCAGTGGATGAACAGCATGAGCTCGTTTGTTTCTTCCCTCAGAAGCCAAGCCCATCCATCCTTTTGCTCACTTACGCTGCAGCTCCAATTGCTTTTCCTCGAGTATTTTCTGGGCCCGCTCCCGGCGCACATTTTAAAACAATTTGCTCTTTTTCATCGCTGTAGCATTTAACTCAAACGCTGCACATCGAGAGCGGGCGCCGTCCGTGGCAAAAACAAAGCGCCGGGTCAAGGGTATGTCGGCATTAACGGGGAGCACAGACTTTAATCCGCGGTGACAAATGTGTCTGAAAGGCTGTGGCATTGCATTTGCAAGGACTGTGAGCAGCGCTTGCCTTGAGGATGTCAGGACATGCACGTGCACCCAGAGGTGCTTGCACAGCACGCACAGCCCGAGTGGGAAACGGCTGGGAAGTGGGGATTAGCACGGGAGCACGTGGATCAGGAAATGCTAAAATGCTGCATTTCACAGAATCACAGGGTATGCTGAGCTGGGAGGGACCCCCAAGGACCGGCCAGTCCAACCCTCAGCCCTGCCCAGGACCATCCCCAAGAGTCACCCCCTGTGCCCCAGAGCATCATCCAAACCCT